>JAQFYE010004125.1:0-13964 GCA_034694305.1 Protaphorura glebata
CATATTGGTTTGCGACAGAATAGCCAGTCTTGTATTGGAAGTTGTAATAAATTGAATTGAATTGAATTGAATTGAATCGAATTGAATTGTATGAGTCAGAGAACTTACCAGCACAATGGCATTTCCAGGCGCCACTTGCCGTAGTAGTGGCAAATCCGGGAGAAGCGGGATTATACGGGAACGCGGGTGAAGAATTCATTTGACAACATAAGTCACAAATTGAATTATCCCGACCAAATATCGCGGCAAAAAAGGTGCATCCCGTGAATTCCACGAAGGCTTCCGGTACAACCTGACCTGTAGAAAAGGTTGAAAAGTGTCATCTGTTTTGTGCTCTATTTGTGCACGAGGAATAATTCTTATTGTGAACGGAATGCAACAATAATAAATTATGTAAAATGACGTTACCGCTGCCCTATTTTTCGGTCCAATACATAGTTTCAGACAAAACGGTTGGCGATTGAGGCTGTTGGTACTAATTGTAATTACCTTGAGTAACAACGCCTTGCAGAAGGACAATGAACAAGAAACGGTCAACAAATTTCCTAGTCATCGCTGACCCCAACTTTATTTATCAAATATGGTTGTTAATAAGTTTGGAAGCTTGGATGTGAATTAATAGTGCGAAGTGCTTTTATATCAATTTATTGAGAATTCTGCTTAGCATTTGACGTTGTAATAAATTTAATTTTCATTGAAATGTCACATCGATTTAAAAGTTTTGAATCCATTTCAACTATATAATTATAATACTATTTTAAATAAAATTATTTCAGCTGATGTTGAGGGTAAATTCTATATACCAGTAATAAAAATATCTTATTCTTTTTCTGGTTCGCTAAATAAGAATTTAACCTTTCGACTTTGCTGGCAGACTACAATTTTCATTTTCAATGAAATCACTCCCATACTTCGTTAATTGTGCATAGCATAAAGAAAATGCTCTTTGGTATGTTAACCTTTTAACCGCTAAGCTTTATTGCAAAATCCGATCTCCATAATAATGTACGTCCGTTGACAATTCTGTGAAGAGTTCCACTGCGAAGTAAATTTCATTTTATACTTCGACATTGACATGTTTCGTTTATTCGTTGCAGAAATTTGCAGTAAAAATCAACACAACGAAAATGATAATTGATGTCAGTGTCAACCGTCAATAACGACAAATGCACTCGACTTGTGTCAGTAACTATCGTTGCCCTTGAATTTGAATGGGAAAGTATATGATTCCTAAGAATTGATGGAGTTTTTAAATGAAACAGAATAAGTAAAAAAAATATGTGCACAATGAATAAATTGAAACCCAATAATTCCACAAAATTGTCATTTACATAACGTCTGGTAAGTCTGGTTTACATAATTTAATTATATGTGAGTTGGACTCTTTGGCATGCAAGTAATAAATGAAAAAATTCAAACATTTCTAGCAGTGATCCAAAAATCTATGTCGACAAACCTTTATACTTGGTACTCCGGGTTCTGAACGCAATATCTTGTAACGTTTATAGTCAAGTTTAGTTTGTCTTAGCTATACGTAAAACGGTGTACCGTTTTGAGCTTGATTTCAAATTTTCAAGTTTACTTAATGGGATTGAATGAATGTAGAATTGGTATTTTATTTTATTTGGAATTGAATACTACACAAAGTTTTGTAATTAATCAGAAATCAGTAGTTCGAAATTGAAATATGAGAGTTGCGTAATTTATCCTTGAGGAAACGGGACTGGTCTTATTGGTCGTGGTCTCGGAAGATGTGGTGGTCTTGGAACACGGCCAGCTGCTCTTTTCTGTCGTAAGGAATCGAAAAAAATGAATATACTTAAAAATTGGATTAAGTTATTTGTTGTTGTGAATTGACCACACACCAAAAATATTTAGTATACCTCTCGATTGTTGTCCGGGTGGAGGTTCACCCGGGCAGTTAAATCTACGGGTCCAAAATCCAGAGATTCTGCACCAATGTCATTATTTCCAGGCTAGAAATGTTAATTTCAGTAGTAGTAGCAAATTAAGTAAATATGGCTGTCGTAATTAAGAATCAATTGATATCAGTTTTTACGGGCTTCGATTTCAATTAACTTACATTACAATCGCCACTGTTGATTGAAATAATGCCCACAATTAATAGTACCACCAACTGGCAAAAACGAAATGTGTTCATTTTTATTGACCACGAATTCAGAAAATTTCACGAAACTCGACTGTCCTCCAAATATTGCTAGGTGAAATACACACGACTAAAGTAATCTTAGTTTATTGTAATAAATAAGTTATTTTCTAATCGGCTTTTTATATACCATGGGATTCTGGTCTTCAATCGGAAGGTGATATTACGGAGTGAACGTGCATACTTTCAATGAGTCCCGCATTATTCATAACTGCTACTTTCTGTGCGTCATTTCCTAATTTCTTAAGAAATCTCGCCTTAAATCGTGTCGGTGAAATGCAATGACATGACAGGGAAATTAAAGACTTGGATTGGAACTTGTGTAGAACGTGCTTCTTTTGTATTTATTGATATGTGTTTGATAAATAGTCTCGCTAATTGACCTTCACGGCACGACAAGGTCAGTTAGACATTTCCGCGCGGGATAGGCGATCTCTACATTTCGCCTTAGGACGGCACTTCTGGTAGTAGCAAAAAAAGAGATTATGCACAACTCGATGTATCTCCCATTCAAAAATACAGCAAAATTATGAGTCACATTCACGTATAAAGCTTGTCGGAATGGCGTATAATTCCACGCATGAAACTAATTAAATTGTACAAAAATAATAACTTTGACTTTGAACGAAATATCAGAAATCCTACCTGATTTTCACTAAAAATGGACTGAATTCAACAGATCTAAACAGACCGTTCCAAAACAGTTTAGCATTTTTCAAAATATACCAGTCATCAAAAATACGGAACAAAAACTGATCAAATCTGCAAACGTTAGGGTCAATCTCAATTCAATTCTCGTTACATCTGAAACCTGAATTCTGCCTCTATCGCTTAAACCAGTCGAACGATTTCGTTTGAACCAATTGAGTCCTAGCGAGATTTTCCCCATCGTGTTGAACTTTCATTCATGTGCAAATTCAAATAACTAGAAAACAATAACGTAGTTAAAAAATTGCAATTAACTCCCGTTGATTGTCTTGATTAGGACGTTGACTAATGTGGGCAGCAGCTATGCGGAATGGAAAGGTGAATAAAATTACATCAGAACTGCAGAGTCGTTGTTAGGGTAAGGTCGTAATTACTATGTACATATAACTCACGACAAAATAAATTTGAAAATATGGACCTTGGATTAATGAAAACCGCTTCTTATAATCTAGACCTTATATCTAAGATCAGTGCTCCATGATGTGGACCGTCTTATGAAAATGAGACTCCACAAACTGAAGTTTTAGATAATCTAATTATTTGTTTGAAATAGAATTGCTAATGCAAAATGCAAAAAAATGTGAAAAATGTGTTCACAAGACTGTGGGAGAGATACACACGAATATCAGACCACCTAGTGGAACAGAAAAGTTTCACTCCGCTCCTCTCGCTTAATTATTAAGATAGGACTTTTGTAATTACTAATATAACTCAATCCTGTCCAAGTCAAAACAATCTTCAAAGAAAGAGACTCCATTAATAAATTTTGATATCATGTTTAGATTTTAATAAATCAAAGGTCGTTTATTAAGTCAGGTCAGAAGTTTTGATAGGTCATGATTTCTCCTCCTCGTCATCGACCATATGTCAAAGTTCAGCACAAGTTATATTTTCGTCGATAATCTACAATACGCTGTTCTCCGTCATTATGGTCCTTTTAAGTAAATACTGATAAAAAAAATCTTTATCCCATTTTAATTAATTGAAAATATTCTTACCATACTTACTTAGAAATACATAACGTACATAGATTTCTAGTATCTAGGTCCGTGATTCTTACTTCCAGATTTTTTGAATAATGTTATTCACGAACTGAACTGTAGACTGATTTTACGGAAATTCGAAAAAGCAGGTAAAATATGTTTCCGAATTTTTTTGGATTTCTTTCTACGATTTTCATTTTTATTTTCTGGCAATTTTGTTTCCACATTCAACACTTGAATGAACGATGAATTATGCGGGCCTCTAATCGAGCCAAGGTTGATAATGCATAGACTCCACAATATTATAAACGAGAAAATATTACAAGGTAGTTCATAATCATCTACACGCCCTGCCTGTAAATTGAGTCAGTGAAAATTTCCGGGCACGTATTGGAGAATCAAGTGTTAACAATAATTTATGTATACTTTTTAAGTTAAACTATACATCGTAGGGTGTTTCAAAACAATCGAAAAGAGAGTTTTATTGTCTAATGAGTGAAATATTAATTTTAGTCCGACTTGAATATTCCGAAATTTGTTTGATTCTAGAAAACTATTCAATGCAGCGAATTAATAATTAGCTTAATCATTCACAGCGTAATAATTTACTAGATTGTATTTGGCGAGCTGAAATAAATTGAATCCACAGTGTTTTTTCCAACTGTTTATAATAGACCTAAATTCATGTCATCTGGTTGAAGGTTCAGAAATAATTTTAAATTATTTTCAGGGCCCTTCATAAAATCTCGTGTATCGTACACAATGGATTCTCATGTCAAATTTTCAAATTTTGGATTTCTTGCCTTAGTTATCAGTAGAAATTGTACGGAACTATTCCTGCATCGAAGCTTAAAAAAATAAAACACTTTTCATATTCCAAATTCAAAAAGGTTTTCGATTCTGTATGAAATTTGCGTAAAAGCACACGAATAGAAATGTTTAATAAACTAAACTTAAATTCATGTGAAATCTGAGATTTAAAATTATTTACAGTTTCTCCAAAGAATGAACGAAAACAGCTCGTGCCTCGAAATCTTACACAATTGAATTTCGTGGTATATTATAAAATTTTGGTGTTCTTGATTAAATTCAGAATGGAAATCATGCCATTTCATTATTGAAACGCCACAAAATTGAAATACTTTTCATATCCTTATCCATTAACTTAAAAGTAGTTTTCGATTCTTTAGAAAATTGAATGAAAGAATACGAGAATGGAAATCTGGAGTAATTGAAATTCTTGTAAAATTCAATGCTTTCAATTAATAATCATTTCTTTGAAAACTGAATGCAAAAGATTCGTGCCGGAATATTGAACCTGAAGTTGAGCTTTAAAATTTTGAATTTCGTACCTAAATTTTGAATAGAAATTCTACAGATCATTTTTGCATAGAAACCTCCAAAATTAAAATTCTGATTGAAATTTTAAGTAGCTACCTTTCATATTTTTAAGAAAGGAATATGGGTTGTTGAAATTTCAGTCATTCCCAAAATTCCTTACCTGGAAAAAGTTTTCTATTCTTTACTGATTGCACGAAAGAATACGAGAATGGAAATCTGAAATTCTTGAAATTTGAAACCCGAAGCGAGAAAACTCGTGCCTCGAAACCTTTTAAGATTGAATCTCACGATAAATTTCTAAATTTTGGATTCCTTGACTGCATATTGATTAGAAATTGTACGAAATCATTCCTGCATTGAAACCTTCAAAATAAAGAAACCTATCAATTTGAAAATTGGAAAAGAATTCCGATTTTTTATGGATTTACTAGATAATCCCCTATTAAATAAATCAAAATTCGTGTTGAAATATGAGATATCGAATTTATTTACAATTTTTTTTAAATTGAACGAAAATTAGTCGTGCCTCGAAATGTTGAATCTCAAGTTGTAATTATTATTTCAAAATTTTGTGCTTGACTTGGTTTTGATTAGAAATTGTACGCTTTCATTCCAGTATTCAAAATTAAAATTCTTGTCATTTTCAAAATCTGCAATTTTTTTCGAAACTCTATGGAGTTCAACGAAAGTGAACAAAAATGTACATGTTAAATAAATTGTAATTCTTCTGAAATCTGTGATTTTAAATTCATGTACCATTTTTTCAAAGACTCGACGAAAACAACTCGTACCTGGAAATCTTACACCATTGAATTTCAATACATATATATTCAGATATTTTGGTTTTCTTGATTAAATTCTGATAGGAGATTCCACGAAATCATAGAACTTTGAAACTTAAAAAATGAAGTTTTTTCATTTTCAAAATTGGTAAATTTTTTATATACTTTATGGGATTGCACGTCAGGAAATGTTAAATAGATCAAAATTCTTGGGAAATTGAGATATCGAAACCCATTTCTCAAAAACTGAATCAGATAACTCGTGCCTCGAAATCTTACACAATTGAATCTCGAGTTATATTTCAGAATTTTAGATTTCTTGACTTAGTTTTGAAAAGGAATTCTGAAAAATCATTCCCGCATCGAAATCTTACATAATTGAAATTCTTGTCATTTTCCTTTCAAAAAATGTATCGATTTTTTTTATGGAATTTCACGAAAGTTCATGAGAATGGAAATCGAACACAATCTTATCTCAAGTTGTTCAAAATTTTGGATTTCCTGGCTGAATGAAAACTGTCTAAATCATTCGTGAAATTTAAATCTCAAATCAGAAATTCTAGACGTTCTCAAAATTTCAAATTTTGAAAAGTCTTCGACTCTTTACGGAATTGCACGCAAGCACTTACGAATGGAAATTATGCATTAATTTAATTCTTGTGAAATCTCTTCGTAAATTATTCCTCTTTTTTCTTGCTAATTTTAACAAAGCTTATTCATGTCGTCGAATCTTTCCAAATACCCTGAAGATTTTCCTTCGGAAAGTCGGGACTCCTCAAATTCAAATTAATGGACGTACGGAAAATTTAATGTCATCACTCTTTCAACGTCAACACGATTTAACTTTTACAATGTCTTGTCATTTTATCAAACTTATTTTTAATTAACATCGACGGTGAGCTAAAAAGAAACCTGTAGAATCGAATTCAGTAGTGTCTAAATAAATGTTGGGTCTCCTTGTAAATGATTAAAAGTAACAATAAATGATTTTTGATTTACAGTCTAAAAACACACATGCCGAGACTTTGTATAAATCATTTTGACTTAATTATCTTTCCGCATTACCCCAAAGGATTACCAGGAGTTTGGGAACATGAAATGGCGTAAGATGTTGTCTTCTGTACCAAAATAAATTAGTGTTCATTTCAAACATTTAGTACATATAATCCGTAAAAATATTAAATAGCTCAAAACTCAAAATAAAAATTTTCTAAACTTGACTCTGTTTCACAGTTTGTATTTAAAAGTTTGTTTCAACTGCATGGAACCAAATTTTTATTTTACGAGTTATTGGTTCGATTCACCGCATTCAGAATTCGACCTATTTACCGAGTTCGTACTAATTCTCACTTCCGTAGGAGAGTCATTTCTTCCCTTACAATGGTATCGTTAACGAAATAAGACGGCAGATTTGCGTCCTATACCTTCTGACAACAACACGGTTTTTATTGAACAGCTGGGTAAGGATTAACCCAGGACAATTGAGAGCAATCGTTGAGATTGCTATTTGATAATATTCCAGTCGCATTGACAATCTGCACATTTTTATCAAAGCCAAACGGAATCATTTTTTGAGTGATATTGTGAAAAATCCATTCTGATAAGAAATTCGTGACATCGCTCTGGTCCATAGTGATCGGATGGAATTTGTATAATATTTAAAACTCCTTGTGATCACCCCATTTAAGAAAGTGTAAATTGCTGTGAGAATCTGTACGATGAAATCGAACAAACTGGATGGTATTATGTACAACGTAATCTCACGCCCATTCCTTGGTTGAATTGATCTATGATTTTGCAGTAGTAATTCTGTATTGTCATGTTCAAACACAGTTCTAAACATATGCAGTTGTTGAGCTGAAATTGTATTAAATTTTTTAAACACTGTCCACACTTTATTTTCACTGCAACTGGGTGAAGTGAGGGAACCTTTGTATCGATAAAAATCCAAATTAGAAGGAAATAAAGCCTTCAAGTTTAGAAAACGATTCACAAGTATTTCTGCATTATCTTCAAACCGACGAACCAATGGAATGGATTCGATGATCGATTTAAGTTCCAAATTATCCACTAATCCAACTTTGTATAGAATTGCAATGACTGCAACAGGATTTGGATCAACATCCATTGTAATTTGTGCCGCTTGAGCAAAACTGCCATAATTAGTGGAATAATGAACTAAATGAAGTTCCAGGGCTGCGGAACTCCCAAACAATTGATGCTCTGACCCACTCTGATCATTTTCACCCCAATGGAAATGTAATTGTGCAAATTTGTAATCCCCTGGAAGTCCAATAGTAAATCCTTTCAAAATTGGTTCAGATCCGACAGGAAAATAAACTTCGACAGCGTGTCCTGTATTCAGTATTGTAAATTGTCTCGTTTCTGCAGTTCCGTAAGTGTAGAAATGACGATAAGTTGGAAGTAAGAATTTTATGGATGTTTGGCTTCCATCTAAATTAATTGGGGATTGTGCTGTTCCAGTGTTGCACACTCCACCCCATGTACTTGGATCACATTCAGGACGAACATAACAAAATGTCTGTCGAAGAGTTTCAATTGCATCTCCGACACTCGAAACTGGTGACAATTGGTTTAATAGGCTAACTGTAAATAGATAAATTGAACTAGTTGTCTTAATAGACATTTTGGACGTGTTCTTTCGTAATTCTTCATGTGTTCTGCAGATTTAAGGAAAAGTTTAGGCAATTTAAAATTAATTAACCCAAACCCAAACAAATTTTGAAAACAACGGGGCACTATTTGAAGTTTTTTTATACCCAGACATCTAATAGGCTTTCAGAATAAACTTGAACTTAATTTTGCCTTAACAAATAAGACTCAATAATTTAATCAGAATTTAAGTTATTTTGCTTCCCAGTAATTTATCACTTGAAGTGAGAACGTGATCGGAGCGATTTTGTGACTGAATTGAATTTAGAAGTTGGGTGTGGAAAAAAATCGCATTTGTTCTAAATTCAATACATGATGGGATTTACTGAATGATTCTAATTATAGTTAGGTGGGAGTACTCCACTCAGAGCTCTGTTGTTTTAAATTAACCTCTGTCCGCAATAAGACTATTAACACTTTTTACTGAAATGTTTGTTCGGACAATTTTAACAATGCCCACTTCAACGAATCGATCAAATAGTGTTTGATCAAATGATTAACTCAAAGGATGACATAGTAGAGTTTACAGGAGTTCAAGTTCATGCCAGTGCATCGCAAGTTCAAGAGCGTTTACTGTGCCTATAATTACATAATTTAATTGGAGTCCCGGGCATGTACATTTGTGTAAAATTCGCTGTACGTAAGGTTTATTTGTACAATTAAGCTACAATGAATTGGACTCCTATTTTTTATATCCACGTATTGTTCATTACGGATCACCATAATATATTCAAGTGCAGCCGAATCAAAGAAATGTCAATACTTGACTGGATGACCAAAACCAGGCTCACCTCAATCTGTCCGAATGCAATGTAAACAAGAAGAATCTTATGGCCTACTAAGCCACAGATGAGGAGGTTAAATGATTAAGTTCAAGATTTAGGACTTAGGACAAACAACTTCGTAATTCTCAATTTCTACACCTTGTAGACCCGATTTTCTGAGCCTTTCGGTCCATGTATCATGTGTAATATATAATGCAGTGGTCTTCCAAATTGATCCACCCAGGTGAAAATGTAATTTTGCTTTTGAACAGAATTATAAGCATCCGGGTTATAAAGATCTATTGATCTTGATAATTTAACGGATAATTTTTAGCTAAATGTTTATCCCGTACCATCGGATATTTCTATATTTTATGAATTTCAGCACATGCACACGGTTCATACTAATAAAAATTACCAAAACAAATTGAAGTAAGTACCAGAGCCAAATTTTGAAATATGCATTTGGCAGAACGTTCAAAAGATGGATACAAAAGTGAAATATCAAGAAATCTCATAGATTAAATGGGATACGGTTCAAGCAATTCTGTACGTTGTGGTCAGTTTGAAAATGTTGCAAGGAAAATCTATCTCTTGTATATCGTACTATCTCTCCGCATACGTCAATTGGAGTTGAAATTCAGACCATAAAATATATTTTAGAGTGACCCGGGTTGCTTGAGAACATTAAATATTGCAAAATACTACAGCGATTTGACTTATTTGATATTTTTAAGTTATGTATTCAATGTTTATTTAACAGTAACAGCGGTTATTTGTCAAACTTGATCAGTTATCATCCCGTATGAGAAAATTATCGGATATCTAAATCAAGGTATTCAAACTAGATTCTAAATATATGTTCGGAAATCTTCTAGTCTAATTTAGTATGATATTTGACGACAATTAACGTGTTGATTGCAGCCTTTTACCAGCCCATGTACGTGTTAGCTATTTTGAGAAATTTCCCAAATTGAACCTGACCCTATGATCAAAAAATTAAAAGTAGCGTGATTTAAGACTGAGGGAACGGTTAACCTTATCCTAATTGCTTAAGTGCAGATATACATACATTGATCTTGGATCAGACGGTTGGTGTTGTCAAAAACTGCAGACTTATTCGGATTCTTTCCTATGGCAAACTTTATGTACGAACCAGACTCTCTACATATCGAAGACACAAATCCGTTTGACTCGAAGAAAGTTCTATGAACAAAAATTCGTTCTAATGCAGAAACGCATCGGTTGGGATTGGCTTCACGCGTTACCTACTGTTACCTATTAAATTAAGAAATGAGTGACACGGCAATTCACTCGCGAGGAACATATTTGAGGTGGTTCTCTCCAATTTTGCCCGAACTTTTTTTTTCTGAAAGGCCTTTGCCCAGACTATCAAAAATGTCAGTAGCTCACGCATCACTCAAAACTTGATTATTAGAAAAAATGTTGAAGACTTATAAGTTTGACTTTGAATACAAAGTTATGAGTTTTTCAACTTCTAATTCATTATTTTAAACATTTCAACGACTTTCTGAAAGAATTGTTTTTTCAATTTTTGAAACATTTTTGTGTCTTGAGTTCAGTTTTTGGGGAAAGCTCCATGGGATATCCTATGCCAAAATCTTGAGAACAAAGACCCCACTCTTTGCACTCTTTTAAAAAAATTCAAGCATTTCTTAAAAATCGAGTTTTGAGTGTTGCGTGAGCTAATGACATATTTGATGGTTTGGGGCAAAGGTCTTTCAGAAGAAAAAGTTTGGGCGAAATCGGTCAGAACCATTTCAAATAGGTTCCTCGTCAGTTTTCCTTTTAACAAATTGCAGTAAATGTTAACTTATATCACCTCATTGTCAGATATCAAAGACGACCATGGGGTAGCGAGAAAACATTTCCGGTGTACAAATGAAATAACTCGCGCAAAAACTGCACATACTAGGTATATATAATCCCAACAGCCCTGCTAACCGTTTAATAAAAAGTGGAGACGAATATTTTGCCAAAAATTGTGCCAATCGCGGATTTGTAAAATAAAATATTGACTCATCAAAACCCAACCTTGTTGCTTTTTGAAAATCATCACAGCAGGAGTTAGTCTAATCCGTAGATATTTGAAAGTATCTTTTCAAAATTCTGTCTTTTCGAGCTAACCACCCCGGGCATTAGAATTTATACCCGAGCAATATTTAGTGACGTCTCAATTAAAATTTTAGAACTCAGGATAACGTAAAATTAAACACTTCATATCATAAATACTATTCGCGTCATTTCTTACGCAGCAATTCGTGACAGACTCGTTTGAGCGTTATATTGTAGAATTGTAGCAAAATAGTTGTGGGTGGCGGTACAAGGACGGGCGGACTGGCAAGATAATTGGCTTTTCTTTCCAATGGAATATTTCCCTACTACTATGGGTACCATTTCAAGGAGGTTAATTGGCAAATGGAAATCAGCCCCCGCAGAGAACTTATATATGGCGATATAACTTCGAGTATCATGTCTATTCGTTAAGATTCGATCTTTCTATTATTCCTTGTGCATTTATTTCGAATTATTTATATTTTATTTATTTACTCGTTAAGTGATGGCCGAAAAGTTTATGGACCTCCCTTGAATTATTCACCAAAATATTCTTCCTCGAATAAAGTAGCCACACAATTCTTGCATATAATTTGTGCAATAATTTGGACCATTTCTCTTACTTCCGCTTCTGTAGATCATTAAAATGTTTATTTTGTTGAGCTGTTCGCCATTAAATAATTATAATTGTAGTAATGACATAAAGAATTAATGGAATAGTTGGATAACTGTCCGGTAATGGCAATTGAGAGGACAGTCCGATTCCATTGCTTGAGGCGAGCACACGCACCATAAAAAATGAGATAATTATTTCTTTTCACCAAAACTTGTTCAATTTGTGCTGATACTTTAGTTCGGATTGCAATTTGCCACTGCCGCGTCCTGTCCGCCTCAAGTTATTTTTCTTGATTTGACCTTTGACTTGACTCCTCTTGTTATGTAAAGACGATAAAGAAGCAAATGACCTATCAGTATCACGCCCAAACTTGTCAGTCGGTCGTAGCATAGTGGCAGACATTTATCATTTTGCCATGTTTGATGTAAATACAATGGAATTCGATTCTCCAATTGGGGAAATATCAAAAAATGTGGAGCTTTCTAAATTCAAACTCAGATGTCAATGTGGCAGAAGACAATGAAAGTGAATGAGAAGAATTCTTGTGCAATATTACATTTATATATTCAACTATCTCATAATGCATTAAAAGCATCCGCTCATTGTTACATATTACTTTATAACCGCGAAAATTGGACGAGGCGATTTAATGGTGACGACGAAGTGGAAGAAATGAACTATTTCCACCTCCTTTATGGAAAATTAAATGTTCAAATATTTTTAATTATTGAGTTGTAAAAATGAGGTTATTTACCATGGACAATTAAAAATAGATACATTTCACAAACATCACCTGTTAAGTAAAATTGGTAATTTTTTGAGATGTTCATTTAAATTGAATAGCGTTCACATTCAAAACGTTGAAGATAGATTTTTAGTCATGTGTCATGTCATGGGATGGCCTACAAACACGTGGAGTTAATCCCATTAGGTAAACCAGGATTTTGTGGTATTTGAGCCCAAGTCAAAGTCATTAAATGTGGCATGTGCAAATTAAAGAAGATTAGTAGCTCAAAGAAAAGAATTTCACTTTCAACATCATTTTTTGTCTCTTCATGTTCAATGTTCACCCTTCATTCGTTACCGAGTTTCTCCTCCTATATTTACTAAGATTTACATGGATTTACATGCATATGAACATTTGTTAAGAATGAGCAGTAGCCGGAGGTATCAACCCAACATAATTAGTCACTAATCAAGGGCAAGATTTACAGCAATGCACAAAATATGATTGTACGGGGTAGTTCATAACGTCATTCCGTCATCTACAGTTTAATCTGTGGGTTTGGGATTTTTCTGTTATTGACGTAAAGTTTTCCACTTAAGTACTCAAAAAATCCCAAAATCTTCAAATTTTGCAGTCTGTAGATAAATTTGACCAAGTCCCAGAGAGGGGTTGGTTTGGTCAAGTTTTAACTTGATCATCTTTAAAGTTTTCTTAAAAATACAAGCGTTGGAGTTTTCTTAAAATGCACGGTTCAAATTCTTTAGGATCACCCTGTACTGTACTAGTTCTTCTACACTTTGGTGTCTGACGTTACCTGTGCTAAGTAAAATTGTAGGATTGGACTTGGGAAAAAGAAAGACTTAAGTTCAATATCACGGATTTGCAATTTTCTCAATGCTCTGTCACTGACCACACCATTGTAAATTTGACGAGGATGAATTAGTCAACAACGCCCACGAGCCAACGTGCTCCCATTCCATGCCTGTGAAATAAATTGAATTTGGTCTCGAGTCTCTCGTTTAAAATACCCATAGGATTGACAAACACAATATTCCTAGACGACCAACTTTCTCACTAGGTTGGTCCATGCGATTGTTTACTCAAAAAAAAACTTGTTTTATTTCGTT
>JAQFYE010004126.1:0-13960 GCA_034694305.1 Protaphorura glebata
TAACTGTATCTAAACTATACTCTATGTTACATACAGATAGGTTAGGTAGGTGAAGCCCTAGGGGGCTAGGGGGAGCGGAGCGTCCCCCTTGCGTGGTTCGGGGTGGCGCCCCGACGGGGGTTGGGGGGCGGAGCCCCCCATTAAAGAAAAAGACATAAAACCATACGATTATTGTGACTACGGGTTCAGCATTACGTAATATATTTTGCAACATGGCTCCTCGGCTGAAGGCTGCAACATTAGGCTGCAGCGTTGCAGGGCTGCAGCATTGAGTCTTGGCTGCAGCAGCTTGGCGACCGCTGTCTAAATCCAACCGTAATTGTGCTAGTTTTGTGCGGGCACTTGTTACTATACAATTTAAATAGTATTTTCTTGACGGTGCTTTCAAAATTTATTCCTGCTTTTAATGATTCTGTGGATAAATTCGGTGAAGGCCTTCCAATATGCAGTATTTAAATTTCTGCTTTCCGTGGATTTTCCACCTACTATCTTACCAAGACAGACGGAAAGCCAACCGATTGTCTAGAGGATATTATTTTGGAGATAAATACGAATCCAGTGTTGTTAAAACGATATTTTTTACAGTCTTCCGTTTTCTTTCCAATTCTACTTTTACCTAATTACTAAGAAAGATTCAATTCTTTTTTTAGTACAAATGCACATATGGTGGGTATTTTCATCTTTCTTACCTAAGCCAAATGGCAAGCTAACACATCATGTACAAGAATACGAATGATGTTAAGCCACCTGTAATAACGAAACTGCAAATATGAATTAACGGTAGTATTTTTAAAATTATTATTTTTTTGTCAAATTCAATAGTAGTTACTGAGTAAAATGGAAGTTGACGAGGCGACTCCAACACCTACTCCGACAGCTTCTCCTCCGAGGAGTGCCGTCCCTGCCAAGGACGCGGACAGTGACAAGAGTGATGATCCTCCTGGGGACAAATTGTATGTCTTTTGGGACGACGGTGACAAGTCAACACCGACGAATCCACTTCACACCATTAAGTCCGTTTCCCTCACTACTCTTACCTTGGCTGGACTTCGACCTCTCATCAATCAAACCATCAAGTCAAACATGGCCTTTGGTGAGTTCTTTCTGGTCGAGCAGTAATTGTGTGCTTCCATCATAGTGGCACACAAATATTTATCCCGTTTTGTAGTTGAAAAAGGATATACTTTTGAAAAGAGAAAATGTTAGATCTTCAGTAGTTTCTGGATGGATACTCGCGCTAATTATTTAAGGCATAGATTCCAAACTTTCTATTTACTATCGGCAATTCTAGAGAATGGACTGAAACCGAAATATATTATATATTGTAGGATTTTGAATGCGGGGTGGGTTGGCATTATTGGAGGCCGAAATATTGAGAAACAAGTTTCTTCAACTAATTTCTTTTAACGACTATTAAACTCGCATTTGCAGAGGTTTTGTACAATGGTGTGATGTTGAATGGAGATGCTGATGAGAAGACTTTGACCTCTCTCTCAATTAAACCTAACAGTGTTGTCCAGATCGTACCTATAAAAGGAGTTCCTGCTCCTGTATCAAACCCTGGTTCACCCTCTAGGAAGACATTCACGGAAAAACAACTGGTTCATCTTAGTTTGGCCCTCAGAACAGCTTTCCTGAGCACAGCTTTTGCAAGAACTGTTGAGGTAAGTGGGAGTGCACATAAGTAATTAGATATACACAGGGTGGATCAGAACATTTTATACTTGCATCGGCAGCACGTGGATAGCAGATAACAATGAAATTAAATACACAATATTGAGTACATCTAAATTATTTTGAAACACTTTTTAGCTTCTAGCTCGAATTCCTACGTTCCAATGTGCTGAGTTCTAATATTTCCCATAATACTTTATTTTAACAGTCTTTAACTAATCCTGAGACGCTCGAGGCCATTTTTGCCATCGCTCCTCAACTCCGAAATGATCCGTCCGGGATTGCAATTATTCAAAGTGCTCACATGATTCTGCAATACTCGGAACCAGAACCACTCAAACAGTAAGTTGCTTAATTCTAATTTATTTAAAGAAGGGTTAAACCTACGCCTATCGGAATGAAATGCTTATTGATTGGATTGGATTGGATTTTTTATGTACGTTTGTGGCTTAATAGAAAATAAAATAACTTACCAACTATAAAATAGTAACCTAACCGAATTAATATACATAATTTGGAACTTGGGACTGCTTACACAATTTACAAATTACTTAACTATCTACATACCATATTTTTGAATTATATCAGACTCTGGCAAATATTTCATCTATATCTGACTGTTCAGATTTTGCGAATAAGATTCGATCCACCGATTTCATATATTCTGGTTGGGGTTCTCGGATTCTCGCTGATCCAAATTTTCAAACCCGATGGAATATTTGATCCTTGATCTGATCGGATCCCAGACATTTTACAAATTATTGCACAAGAAATATATTTAGTAAAATATTATGAGTAAGTGGATTCAAGTAGTCAGAAATGCCAGTCTAGGTTCACCCTTGTTCGCCTCCCTATGCTGTTGTAGTTGCTACGTTGAACTACTTACTGCTTTAAAGTCTCAGCCACTGCAGTTCTTTTTGAATGAGTAGCAAGTAAGATTACCCAGGTGAAGTCAATTATTGGAATATCAGTAATCTGTTCTCATATGACTGGGTGTTGAACAATGCATGCCCTTAGAGTGACTCTCAATAAATTTATTATAGGAAGTATTCCCTGAAGTATGTATTTGAAAACATATTTTCTCTACTAGATTAGCCGCAGCGCGGCCGTGGGTCGTGGACGCCTTGAATTTCATTGCGGCCACCGTACATGGAGAAAAGAAAACAGTTGGTGGAGCTTTGCCACGGGGACTCATGGCGGCCCAACTTATGAACCCCGCCATGTTGGGAGACGAAGAAGAAGAGGACATGGAGGAAGGAGGTGGCACGCCTAGAGCTCAAGGTCAAGGTCAACAGCGTCAACAACCCCCACGTAATCAAGCCGCCCCAATTACGAGGGAACAATTGACCCAAGCCTTGAGTGCAATCGGTGGAGGAGGAGCAGGACTCAATTTGGGACGACTTTTACGCCCCACTGCAGGCCAGCATTCTCTTGGAACTGCGTCCAATCCCCTGCCTACCCCTCCCACTTTGACTCCGACGATGGGAAATTCTGGCAATAGTACTTCGAACGTGTCTCCGGCACCATCCTCAACCTCTGGAAATGTACTCACAGGGGACATGGTTGCTCGGGCCATGTTTGAGGCTCTCAATCAGCTCCCACCAGAAATGAGGACCGAGCAGTTGAATGCTTTCAGAGGTTTGTCTCATTGTTTTTTGTCTAACATTTAACGTTTTCACTTTTAACTCAATAACACGAATTCATAATTATTCGATAATTCGACAACAATGTCTACACAATCGGGAAAATAAATTTACTAATTTAAATTTGTGCTTCTAGACTTGGCTCGGCAAGTCGCCGCCGGAGGAAGTGGGAGTGCACAAGACGCTGTTGTACCAGTTGCGACACAGGAATCAGCGCCACCCCAACCGCCCATTCAAATTTCTGGTAAAGTTTCGAACAAAGATCTTAAGTGCCTTGAATTTCCATTGAATTTGGATTTTGGATATAATGTTATTATCATTTTCAGCTCGGTCGACTGAAGCAGAAGCTTTGAGACAAATGCGCGAGGTTGGGATTCAAGATGAGAGATTGAGTTTGTTGGCACTTCGTGTGAGTGGAGGAGACGTCGGGACAGCGGCCGAACTAATTCTATCAGGGTGGCAAGGAGAAGGCGCAGATGATATTGAAGGAATGGAGGAGGGGGGAGATCCGATGGGAGACTAAAATTTATCAGTAACACCAACTTTCAAATTCTGAGCAGTAATAGTGATAATTCGATCATCACGTGATTTGTTTCAAGATAAACCGAATTATATTCATAAATTCATACGCTTTTAATTATATTTCGAGTTCAAATTTTTAAATGTGCTCGCGCTTCGCGCATTTCAATAAAAATTTTATGTTGGCGAGGGTACTTTTCCTTAGCTTTGGTATTCCTTATTCATTGTTGAGAGACCGATTAAACTAACTAAACTTTTTCAGTAGTAAAATCGGAAAAGTTCACTTCTAAGAGACATTTATTGACAGAAGCGTGCGCTAACTTGAAGTTAAGCGGAGAAGATCTGACGTGGTTAACGTTTATTTTTCACACTTGTAATTACTTTGAATAATAATTCATGTTATTTTTCGGTTTTCCTTCAACAACAATAAGGCGTCATGCGGGTGTACGTTGGTTGAGCGGAAATCAGGATAAAAATCTCTAGTTTCAATCTCTAATCCCTCTAATCCATCAATCATTTAAAGGTGTGATTTGGCTACGTGGGCTTCGCGTGCGTGCAATGAAGGTGTTCATTTCAGTTGTTGACACGATAAATGAGTGGTCGTAAAAGTGAAATTATGAATTGAATGATGAGAGTCGGCGCTTGGAGGTTGTTCTGAATTCGGGTATTTCGGATGATAGGATGAGGCAGGTTCCGTCCCGTCCGTTCCGTTGCCACCTGTAGCATTATCGATTAGTTGTTGCGTAATGTAGAGAAGAGAGTGGTTGTGACGCAAGGATCGTCCTTGATGAGCTGAACCGAGTTTCGTTGCTCTGGGAGACAGGACGGCCAGGGGAGAGGATTTGAGGATTTCCTTGTCTTGTCTTATTCTGTCAGTTCAGTTCCATTTGGTCCTAGTTCATTGAAGGTAGGAGTAGAAAGAGGTATGTGGCTGGGAAGTGAAGCATTTTTCATGATGGCAGAGTCCCTCCCGGATGAACCTGATCAGTCAACTTTTGAAAATAAAACTGGGTTAGCTGAAGACATGAAATTTTTGGCTTCTATGCCGGAATTGTGTGATGTCACTTTCCTTGTCGGGGATACAAGGGAACCAGTATGTGCTGTCAAAGCCGTACTAGCAGCCAGGAGCAGGTAATTTCTAATCAATTCCAGAAATTTAATGACCTAGTTAATCCGCGGTACTATGTTGTAGTTGTACACATCGTGGCACAGCACGGACAGGATATCACGGGGCGACTTGAGACGTGCTGTCCTGTACAACTTTCGTCGTTAGCGCTTTCAGAACGACGCATCTTTGAAATTGAGTCCTTCGAGAATACTGACTGCGACTAGTTCCTAGAAAATGCAAGAATTGTGTTGTAATGTAATCTTTGTATCTGTTTAGGGTATTTTTCAAGATATTGTATCAAGCGCCGTCCCCGCAGAGAAAGAAGGAAACTCAGCCTAGGGAAAACAAATTACGGTTGTTCCTCAAGAGAAGCTCTGAGCCACTTTTGAACATGCAAAATTCTCAACCATCAAAACCTTCTGTGAGTTCTACATCTTCAAATTCGAAAAGATCACACATTTCTCCAAACTGAACATAATAATGAATACCCTCACCCAATGCAACCAATAATATGATATGCATTTAGTTAAAGTAGAGACCGCGATGGCTGCTCTAGACGTGCTGAGTCAATGAATCGAGCGTTGACCTGGCCAGACACGCAGAGCTCTGTCACGGTCTGCACTTCAAATCAACCTACAGTACAATGTATAATTGTTCCCTAAAAATGTAAACCAAAGTAATCCCTTACTCGTTTTTCTGATTCAAATCGTGTACTCTTAAGAATACCAAATATTTGACCATTTTCCCTAAACAAGCAAGTCGTTGTCGTGTATAGGTGATTCTCAGCCAGATGAAGCTTAATAGATCTAGATAGAAATCACGGAACAATTAGTCACGGAGTAGTTTGTTTGTAAGTGAAGGGAGACAAAGACCACTTCAGTACTCCATTGACTTTTTATTCGTGTCGAGTAAGATTTGACTGACATGTCGCAAGTATTGACCTCAAGCCAGGCGCTCTCGAAGGTCTCAAGCCAAAAACTCAGTAGAGTGATGTAGTGAGATATACTCTCGAGGCACCCCAGGTTTTGGCAACTTGATGTGCCAGTAGGTCAGTAGCCACTCATTGTACAATATGAACGTGATAGCGATAGTATCCACCAGAGGTTTAAAACAGCACTAGTACATTCAGCAGTTTAATCCTGTATTCTACTGACAGTGCTAAAGTACACACAAGATTAAACTAGATTGATAATTAGGTCCGATGAGACCTTATATTTTCGTTGATTAGCTAGACGCCTTTTCAGAAATCTAACTACATAAAATTATTTATAGTGAATGAAATTGATGAGTGTATTTGTGTGTATTGTTATTGTTTATGGGTGATTTATAGCGCGGATTTACTCATCAACTCTCGACCATCTCTGAGGTGATGACCAACAAAATTAAGCACTTCTTCCCAATTCACTTCTTCTCTGTCTCTGTCTCTTCTCTAAAACACTTGACTTTAGAGTTAGTTCATAAAAACTATTCTTCTTTTCAACTACTTTTCACCATCAAACCACCACTCATTTCCCATTTACCACAACAAACTTGCTTTATCCTCCGTCTGTGATAGACACCAGATGGCGCTCGCATGTCGTACCGTACGTACCATAGATTCGTCCACCATCTTCCTTTGTTAACCCAGGGAGAGATTCTCGCTATATTATTTTTAGACTTTTGTGCTTGAAGGGGTGAGAGGGGAAAGCGACGCTCCAATGCCCCGCCTCTCTTTCCGCTGCTATATGCGTGGGCGTGACTACCGCCAAGCCACGCCCTCAAAATCTATCTGCTGCCTTATTATTCTCATTACATTGCATGCATGCTCGCGTCTCTACTTTGTGTCTCATGTCCACTTATAGCCCCAGAGTCACCAAACACTAATCGTGGAGGAGTTCGAGCCAGATGTTTTTCGACAGCTCATTGAATACATTCACACCGGATATGTCACTTTACAACCCAGAACACTTCTCGGTTAGTAACAAGTTTCATGTAGTGGAAAAGTGACGATTCCATACAGCAGACGATCTACAACAGCATACAATAGATGGAAGTTTCCAGCCCAGTGACGATATCTTGTTTAATTCGTATGCTCTTTTTATGATTCCGTGACGATTCGAGAATACACCGGATCATATAAGAACGCACGAATTCTAACAAGAAATGGACACTAGGTTGACTTTCCAGCCAATTCCGGAAGCTAATTTGTAGATTGGCTACAATGGGGGTCAACGACTTCCATTCATTTATTTGCAGCGAAAGTCTACGTACAGAAAGCATTGTAAATCTTCTGCCGTATGGAATCGCTGTACAATGATTGTTTCTTCTGGTCTCCGATGCCGAAACATTTGTTCCATCGGGAAGATTAGACACCCCGCATAGGTTAAGGGTTTGATCAGATCAGATATTCGCTTATCTGATCTCTGACGGAAGGTTAACTCCATTAGCCTTACTTTATACAGAAACATATTGTGTGATTGAATGAAAGATGTATGATCACGCAAGGAAAACCAGAAGGCAGGTGACCTTGTCCCTTCCGAATGGAACAAATTTCTCTGAAATGGTGGATCAGTGGCCACTCAATGCGATACTTTAATATCTAAAATTTTGAATGAACTTCTGTGCAGGAGTGATGAATGCTGCAGACTATTATGGATTAGAAGAACTTCGACGAGCTTGTGTTGGTTTCGTCCAATCATGTATAAACGTTGACACAGTGTGTGCTTTGCTTGCCTCAGCCGAGAGATACATCCAGTACAAATGTACAAAATCACTCGTCCAAAAAGTACTCGAATTTGTAGACTTGCATGGAACGGAAGTTCTGAACTTGGGATCATTCACCCTTCTTCCACAACATGTCGTTCGTCTCATCCTTGTAAGGGAGGAGCTCAAGGCGGACGAATTCACCAAATTCCAGGTAAATTTACGCCCCCTCAGAATTCTATCCTCATAAATCAGGATTTATCCAACACTGTATTGTATTGCAGGCTGCACTCATGTGGGGAAAGAAATACTGTGACAACAACCCTGGGGTACAAATTAAAGAGATAATTGGTAAGTTCATGTGAGAAGACAGACGCATCTCAAGCGACGCACGCCGCACGCCATTATTTCGTTCTTAGTTCGTTTTTTTTCGTAAACAAGGCAGTGGTATTTCTATTATGAGTTTTACTCTATCGGTGATATTTCGGTGAAAAAGCTGTGCCATTTTTAGCTAATTTTGACTCCCTTGGTACAGAGGGAGTCAAATTAAACCAGGTCAAGGCCTGGTTTTCCAGGCCTTGACTTGGAAAACCTAAGTTTCCAGAGTCTCACCCCGGAGAGTGCATGCTTTTCTTAACGACTCGATAGAAGGTCATCTGGATCCCCTCTACGAGGGTAAAACTCATTAATGAAAGTCCATGCCCTCTTGTTTGTTTGTTCTTTGTTTGATGATGATAACCCATGATATTTGTTGATTTGAAACTCGTAGGAAATTTCCTGGAGTATATTCAATTCCACAAGATTCCAGCGAACGTGCTCATGAAGGACATTCATCCGCTTGGCGTAGTTCCATATCATATAGTAATGAATGCCTTGGCTTACCAGGTAACTCCGCCTCCGTAGCTCTGCCTTGCACTGAGCCCTCCTCTCCTCATGCCCTCTCGCCCCGCCCTCCCGTCTCTCTCTGTCTGACGACACACACTGCAGCAGCATGAACATATTTTGGTTTTTTGATTTGCCTAAGGCATAGTCTTTGTGCAGGCGGACCCCAGTTCAGTGGACCCAGCCAAATTATCCCCCAACCGTGCAAGACGGTCCACAGGTGGACGTTCTATGGTAAGCATTCTTTCTAACTCTCTTTCTTTCCGTCGTTCGTTAAACCTTCCAATCTTGACGTTGACATGTCCAGCATACAAAATACCACGCCACTCGGATTATAAAATTGACCCTGTGCGCGCGGCAACAAACTATTTTCATCTGTACGCATGAACGTTTAGACCAAACACTTCCACCCCTCGAGGATAAGGATACCGGACAGTCATTATCATTATTGGAAGGTGCAGTGAAGCCTGTCCCAGGGGTCCAGGTGAAAAAAAGTGGCACAAGGCATTCGAAATGTTCTGTGCCTCTGAAAAACAGGATGTGGGTTACAAGAACGGACGGTATCCATCCGAATGGCAAGTTATATTATTGCCAGAGAACATTTCTGTAGGAGTTATAGAAGAGTTATAGTTGAAGCAAATATCCCGGAGATGGCAGTGCGGTCTGGCGAGTACATCTGAAATCCTCCATGCACTTTAACATTACAACGAACTTTAACCTTTAACTGACTTCTTTGCTTTAATTTTCCATGTTCAGTTATTCTTTTAAAAAATCGCAAAAAATTCATTTTAAATAATATCTGACCCCCGTGAAAATCAGAACAAAGCCGCAAGCGTATTAATTTTTAAGTGAGTTTCTCCGGATATCTGTAATCTAATGTACCGGCCAAACGGCTATACAGTGCTATGCGTCACTTGGCTTACATGCTATAGAGCCGGGAAACTCTCCTATAACAACGTGTAGTATCGGGCGACGCATAACCGGTCGTCCCATCCAGGTGACCTCCTGAGCAGGTTTCACTGTTGTCTGTCTTTCTCTTTTTCCATCTTTTTGTCCTTTAACGACATCGTCAACATTTGTAGTCTGTCCAGAGTTCCTTGGACCCTTACGGGAGCAACACGACACTCGCATCCTCTGGTAGCAGTGAAATAGAGAGGTCATCTGGTGGTGGGGCGGACACGCACAGTGGGTCACCTCACGGACGAAGTTCAAGCTAAGCCTCTCTCCGAACAGGATGAGCAGCCAATTCCCTCCCACACTCAATCACCAAGAAATCCTACTGACAATACAATTGTAGACTAACAACTCGTGCCAAAAGAAATTAAAAGAAAGAAGAGGAGGAGAGCTCTAATATTAAGAAGAGAGGATGAAGAAATGAACTATTAATTCTCGTAACAAAGGAGGGTTCCAAGTCAATCAATCATACCACAAATGTGTTATTTAAATGTCGTACAAAAAAACGCAAAGAGTATTATTCTAATTTATTGTCAACACGTGATGTGAGACCAAGAAAGTATGTAGCACTAAACGTACGTTACGTAATAAACATAGACATATAGCACCATTTCAATGTTGGTTGTAAAATATAACTGCATAGGAATGGATATATTTGAAATTAAAAATAAATGTTTTACGGAAAACGGAATCTCAATCATCGTCTTCGTTGACCAACATATTTTTCATTCCTTGTTGTTTCCGTAGAATGTCTTGAATTGTTTCATTAGGAAACGTAATTCCTTGTCCCGACTAGAATCTCCTGTTGTAACTTTTTTAGTATTACAAAGTTTTCGCACTTCTGTGATTAGCTGCAAAACAAAGGAAATGTTGGATAAGCGTGCCCGTACACATCACATTCGGAAAGTTCTGGAAATAATTTGATTTGAACTGCACCATACAGTTCAAGATAGATGACATTACCTGATTAGGGTTTTGATAACATAGACTGTTTTGATGAATAGAAATGAGTCCCTCGAATAATTTCTTAATGACGAGAGCCAAATAGTACAGGCGCACGAGGTTAAGAAGCGGAGTTTCCGGGAGTGTAGACAAAATTCTAAGGCCTTCTTTTCTGTCTTCAATTGATAGGAGTAAAGCTAAACCCCAACTCATGTCCTCAGGCAAGATATCACACACCAGACAGCTAACAACTAGAGACAAAAATCCAAGTCGAAAATATTCTTCAAAGTGTTAATTATTTTGAAACGTATACATCGCTTTCAGTTCAATTGCCCTACTCGAAAGACTTCGGACAAATAATTATATATGTATGACCATAAAGATCATGATAATAAAGGTTAAGGTTTTCATAGCAGTCACGTTAGATTGCGAGACCAAACCATTGAGAAGTTCGACTTTTTTAAAACTTTTTGGACAAGATTACGAACGGAAAGTACAATGTAAACCTAATACAATTGCTCACGTACCGTCCGGATCCTCAGGTTCGACTTTATCCCACCCAAGAATGAGTCTCTCAAGATGCCAAATCCGATGAAGAATGAGACAAAGTTCTAGCGCTGGAGATGGATTTCCAGTCAGCAGCGGGGAATTAGAAGAGGAGAATGTGTCGTAGTTGAAACACAACTGACTGCGGTGAAAATATTTTTGAGCGACATGGTCGTCTAAGCAAGAGCCCAAACGGAAGGCAGGATACCCTTCTTTTTCAAAATCTTCGTTCCCCAACTCCAAATTTTCATTACGAAATGGAGACGAGGGTAGGGACGAATTTATGCTTCGTGACGATCGACGTGGCCAAGGAACGAGACCTCCACCGGCACTTGCCAAATCTTTCAAAGGATTGATCCAACTGAAAAAATTTTCAATATTGGTGTCATAATGGTTCAGCAACAGATTTCTGACACTATTCCTAAGTGGATATCTAAATATCGGGTGGATAGGGTGATTAAACAGTCAGATCGGATAATGAGATATCCGCTTGGATCAGATATTTGATATCCACTTCATATATGGGGAAATGTTTATCCGTATCCGATCATAAACTTATGTGAAACTGATTCGAAATTATCCGATTTCTTAGCTATCTGATCTGATCTGAAGGTTGAATTCAGATTGTAGCTAAAACTGAACGCCAGCTCTCAAATTGGACCCTCAAAATTAATTCATCTGATGTAAACCTATCTCTGTTTTGAAAATTAGTGTACCTTGTAGTAGTCTTGAGAAATCCTTCAATTCGAGTTTTATGTAGTATATCATCTACGACGCTCCCCGGTTCTTCAGTCTGCTCCTGTAAACATAATATTCAATTCAAAAACGAACAGCATGACGAAGATATTCTCACAGGGTTTGTAAAATTACAAAATCAAGTAATCCAAATACCTCAAGCTCTGCAGCCTCAACAGACGATTCTGACGGTGACAATTCCTTGAGTCGGTTCTGAAGACTTCGAATCTCGATTAAATATCTGTCAAGGATAGGACAACCAATTAGTTAATTGATTAACTTCAAGCTATACGCAAATATATTTTATTTTAATTACTTTGCCCTTAGCAGAGTTATGATTTGGTCCTCCGGACAAAATGTCAAAGCATAGTTTATGAATGCAAGGCGTGTGCCAATGTTCAAAAGACTTGATTCCCTCTCAGAATCTCCGTCCCGGTCTGACTTGGCCAATTGAAAGAATAATCTCCAACCAACCCCGTAGCCCTTGGCCATTAGCGAATGACAAAGCTGGATGACCCAGGTCAGGTCACCTTCTTCCATCCCCGCCTCTCCACACATTTCCATTATCACACTCTCCGTTTCTTCAGGTCCCATTATTTTTTGTCCCACTTCTTCTTCATTTCCTCCAAGTCTCTTTTCTCCCACACGGAGCAAAACGGACAACTTCAACAACTGCTGAGTTTTCCGGTACCCGCGCCTAACGTTCGTCATTGCACTCTCAATTAGACTCAACCGATTTCGAGTTCTTTTTACTGTAAAAACACAGAATAAAAATATTTGAAATGTAACACTAACACGTACCGTACAAAATGTTCTCACATGACTTTCGGAATCAGACTGTACGACCTTAATACAAAATTGGGTCCAGGCTGGTTGGTGTTAAAACCGGTACTAATTTTGACAGCAGTTCATAAATGAATCGCAAAAACGGTGAGACGACCAAATTACCTGTCTGTGGTAGAATATTGAGGCTGAAATCCTTATTGAGCAATTTTACGGCATCGACAAGGTCAAGAAGGATTTGAATGGCCTGATTCTTCTGAACAGTTGACTGAGGAAGAAGTGATAAAACAGTCTTTGTATGACTCATGTCTATGTCCGAGTACGAGGATGCCGAATCGAAATATATATGTGCTGCTTCTAGAATTAAATCTGTGATTCTTTCTTGTGGAATATTGGTCAAGTAGATTGAAAACGCGGAAGAATATCTTTCAGAACCAGACGCAGACAGTTTCTCCCCCACAAAATCTTTTGCAAGATTTATCACACCTTCAACGCCACTCTTGAGCAAGGCACCCACGTAGAGCTGAAATAAAAAAATAAGTATTCTCTAATTGATATATCAGTCATTCGCGTATGAGAAACTGTTTTTGCTATCCAAGCGAACTAGGAAAGTACTACTTGTATTAAACAACTTCAGAACTATCAGAACCTCTTTAAATCGGTGATCTAAACTATTTCCGCCCGAAGGATAAATCCCGTAATAGAACGAGGCAGCAAGGGCAACCAATACGAATACGTTGATATGTTATAGGGTTGACATGGCTAAAATGAGATGGTTGTTTTAGTAGCTGGTACAATATAAAAAATCGCCCATTGGCAAAACCTTACCTCAAAACATTTCTCTGTTGGGAACTTGACGAGTAGTTTCTTTCTTAGGTCCAAAATGTCGTACAGTAAGGCTTTCCATTCATTTAATTTCAACGGTGGAACCCTTTGGAAAACATAAAGCATTCAATATTGAATATCACCCCTTCAATTTCACTCCTACATACTCTCGTTTATTAGCCCGTGGACGCAGTCCTGTAAAGGGCTTATAAAATCCTCCCCGTCTGTCTGTCTGTCTGTCTGTCTGTCCCGGGCTCCTCTCTGCTGAGACTAACGTGCGTTCATAACGGCTGTTTCACCCTAACAGAACGCAGACGACAGCAAGGTAGTAAGTAGTGGTCTGAGTAATATACGATTCTGACATTCAAATGCGTTATGAAACCCACTGATGCCCGACGAATAACCTCAGTCCTTTGGAATGAGATAGTCACACGAAGCGCCATCAATTCGTCTGTTCGTCTGAAGGGAGCATGCATGAACGAAGCAGGACGGGAAAGTTAACATTATGGTCAGAATCCCATATCCCAGAAAGCATTTGTCCAATGCATGTGCAATTGTTTTGGAGCAAACTCCCAAACACACGCTTCCATACATACGGCTTCGTAGCCCACGTAAACAGCCCTATAGCCACCCGTGTTGACTCATGCTTCCATACATACGGCTTCGT
>JAQFYE010004127.1:0-13960 GCA_034694305.1 Protaphorura glebata
AATAGATTGATAGATAGATAAAGTCTTTTTTTATTTGGTCAGTCTTTTCAGAATAAACTGCATTGTTGTAAACAAGAAGGTCATCTAAACTTCAAACACTAAAATAGCGAAAAGATGGCAATAATAGGCGAATGATTCACATCTAATACCAAATAAAATATTCATTTTCAGTCTTCAAAACGCGATCCTGTTCTAATAATTCTACGGTCCTTTTAAATGAACGTCTCATGACATTAATAGAGAATTCTTGGACTCTGATTCTGACGCGTGACGATAATCCCCGTCAATGCTAACATGAGCTGCGATTTGGTGCAAAATTTCGGTTGAATTCTACAGAAGTACCCATAAGAAATGTGCCAATCATTACCGAGTAGTTGTATAATGGCTGCATTTCCACAGTTTGCATTTATAAAAACGTCTTCAATTGCTCCAATTATTTTTTCCATGTTGGCTTCAGCGAACTCCCATTGACTCACGAGTGAGGCAAGATTACTTGTACCGGCTTTGTAGGCAGCGTCCAAATCTATTAACGCTTTTTCCTGGGAACATTTGCGTCGTTTTTGTGTGGAACATTTTTCTTCAATTTCAGTTTTCAAAATTTTGATCGCATCTTGTATGGCATCAACCTTAATTGTTGAAAAGATTCGAGTGTTACATATCGTCCTGCTATATTTAAGTTGTAAAGAATTTAGATAGAAATAGACCTCGTTGTTTAAATCACTAATGTACTTAAACTTGGAAAAATTTTGCTGCTCTTGCGACTTGTACTTTTGTACAAGTGTGTCCACATCATGAGTATTTGCAAACACTAGGAGATCCCGAAAACTGATTTTGTAGGCCATCAGTAAATCATCTAATTGTTTCTCTTTGGCTTTGTCCAACCTCTCTGTATAAAATATTACCAGACGTTTGGAATTGTCAAATGGTTCAAGAATTGTGAATGAACTGTACATTTTTGTCGTGTTGAATTATATGGACCTACGTTGTCGGACGTCATCTTCTTCAAGCAATGGACGTGGCTTACTCTTTGTGACTAGAAAGCCGTGACCCTTTTAGAAAAATGAAAGAATAAAAATTAGTCAAAGATGCCGTACTTTTTATATATTAAGCGCGCTATCGAATTTTAACCTTCTCATCATGATGCAAGACGCGCTGATACTCCTTCATCTCAAGAACGTGCTGTTTCGATTCTTTGTCATTTCTTTCTCTCAGAGCACGGATTTTGGCTGTCGCTTCCTCTCTGAAAACGTAAATATGCTCAAAGTTAGTTTACTTAAGTTTCTAGGAACGACCCGAAATTAAATATTGCACCTCTGATCGTAAGTAGTTGTAGCAACGTCGACCAGTTCGGCCATTTGAAGTTTCATTTTCCCCAATTTCATCTTGTTCGCCTCATATCGGTTATGAAATCTTCCTCGCTCCATCAGGTTCATGTCAATTTCTTCTCGGATGTATTTATTACTTGAAACTTGAGTGTCACACAAAGTTGTAACCTGAAAAGATCAAATACGGCTTATATACGAGCTAGTGAAACGTTGTCTCGTCATATCTTCAGGCCCCCTGTGCAGGCTAATTAGAGGTTAAAGCAGATGTACCTTGAGAACAAGTATATGGAAAGGCTTCAAAACGAAATCGCGATTTAAATTCTAGTACACGCTAGCACACGTTTTTTGGTTATAGGGAACGTTTGATCGTTTTCGGCAAACAATTTTGCCCGGCAGGTAAAAATTTGGTAAGTCCGACGATGATATACCGTATTTGCTGTATGGTATGGTTGCACTGTATGTGAACTCTGGGGTTCTATTAAAAGTAAATGCCTCCACGTCACTTGTTTTCCCCACTTTCTCCATTAGAGTGTCTGGAGAAAGCAGAGAAAATACCCGGGTTGTAATGGAAACTGGGTTATAATATAGACTAGGGTTCTATTACAGCAAATACGGTATGTCTTTTCTTTAAAATGTATGTCTTGAGACATTTTTAGCTCGATCTGGTGAAAGTTCATTTACCAGTGAAATCGGCACGAAGCGGTCGTTCAGTTGAATGTGCTCTCGTTATTCTTTCATTGAAAATTATGGCAATCACACACACAAGGGAATTTGGGATGACCTTCATATGTCACGGGGTCAAGATTTTGACCTCGCGATACTGGCCGGCTGGCTGGCGTCACTGATCCGACAAATTGACACACTGGCCAAGTCGGAAAGGAACAAAAAATACATTAATATGACGACTGTATAGCGTCGATCAATAAATCGGAGCGTCAATAACTTCTCGAGGTTTCCGATACCATCCGTTTAGTGGGATTTGCAACTAGTTAATAGTTAACCTGAAAATTCCATAGAATATTGAAATTACATGGTACAGACGATTCTCTAATACTCTTGTCCTTTTCTGAGCCTGAGGTACTGTCATGGAATGTCCAAAAATCAATTGCACTTTGAGTCGTTGTTGAACAACACCTATTTCATTGTACATATTTTAGTATATATTGGATTGGACCAAAAGGGTTTTAAAGATGAATAATTATTATTTCTTTACGATGTGTGATTTTATCAACTTGTTCTTCCATTTCAGAAATTTGTCCTAACTGATGTTCAATGGCCAATTGGTGATTAATGAATTCCTCAAGAATAAAAAGGATGTGTCTAATAGTCTCTTTATCGATTGCCATATTCGGTGCCGATAGAGCGTTGTTCAAATCAGTCATGAGGTCGATCTTCTCCTTCTCCAGAAATCGGACGATTCCAATTTGAACGTCCTTACCGGACTCCTCTGCGTATGCCTTCCGATCATTTTCCATGAGACGATACTGACGCTGAAGCCGAAGGAGCTCTTCCTTGGCCAATGCCTCCAAGTCCACATCGGAATCGACTGCCCGCATTTTTAAAAGTTTGTATAATTTGAAACTTAATTAAGGTGAAGGTTGACAATCTTCTTAAACTAAACTATCATACACAATATATAATATTCTATTAAAGAAAAGTAATTAGCGGTTGATTATGATAATCTTGTGAAAGTTATCTCATGTTTAACATTGACGCATATTGGGAACAATTATTGAATTGCTCTGACAACAAATAATCTGAACTGTACTGGAAATGTTCTATCACAAAGCGTGAGTAGGAGTTGTGAAAGACGGTAACTCCAAGATAAACTGACGGAGATTTTTACCATTCGCTGCGAAGTCTGATCGGCATGTCGGAGCTTCTAAGTCGTACACAAATGCTAAAGCGTGTGACATTTTTGCACTCTTCTGAAAACATTTATTAATTCGCGTGAAAGATCTAATTTTGTTCTGAAAATTCTCTCAAAATGCAGATTCCGGAAAGAATCAAAACTAAACCGAACGAATTGCGACTTCGAATCGCTCGGAAAATTCCGAACTCAATATGTCGTATTTGGCTTTGTTAATACTTCACTTCTAATATACCCGTGTTGTTGAGAAACCAACTGCTCGTTTTCTTTTCCATTGCTCAGAGCAGATACCGCCTTGCTCGCGTGACCATAGCACTTAGAATGCGGTATAAGACTTGAGAATTGTCTATATTTGGATTTGTTTTGACTACCCTATGTAATGTTCAGATACTGAGGTTTTTTGAAACATTATGTCGGACATCACCGAATACACAGGGTGCTCCTGAATATTGCAATCCCTCATCTTCTTCAGAACGGTAAATGGACCTGCGAAATATGGGATAAAATACAGGACTGCGACTCGAAAGAACTTGTATTTTGAAAATGCATATAAAAATTCTTGCCCGCTTTTCTTAAAATATTTTATACATTGAATGCTTTCACACAAATAAAAGTACATTAGGGAAAAACTAATTTAAAACAGGGATTGATTCGTACAACATTGACGCGAATTCAAAATTATTTGCATATTCCCAAAAATGCTTTGTATTTTTGCTTTCTCGCATTAATACGTAATTCTGATTTAAACCAGTAGAAACAATATTTTCCTACAGGATAACGGCAATTTTCAGGTATTTTCAACTGTTTCAAGTAATACCAACTATGATGAACTCAACTTGACTTTGCAAGCGCTTCAGCTAAAGACCAGGAAAATATAATGAAAACGCACTTCTTTAAAACCGACTCTCACAATTTATTACTTTGCCGAACATATTCATATAACAATTTCACGTTTACAATAATTACTTGCGAACAATAACGATTACAAAATACGAACAACATTACTTGACGAGGTGACGGAGAATTACTTTACATTACTTGTACTGTTTGAAAACCAAAAGTTATTGGTTATGACGGCAGTCGTAATATAATTGTATTACATGCTTTAAAATAAAGTTAGTCGTTGTAAAGTGTACCTCTCCAATAATATTTCTATATTTCTAAAATACGCAGTATTAAAATCTGAATGCTGCAATTGCACTGCAGAGGAGCGCGGAGATAAATACCATTAATTAAAATCTTATATAAGTTCTAACATTAATAAAACTGATCCTTATGTACTGTAGGGCATGCAAGATTCGGTGGTCGATCTACAAAACTACGAGTGAGGGGTGAATGACTGACTACTTTCTGCTGTAGAAATACCAGGAGGGTTTCTACAGAAATACTGACCAAAATGGCTCAAATTAGCCGTGGCACTTCCACTGCCATTCTCATAAGAATCCTCATGAAAAACATTGTCATCCCCACTTCCAACAACACTCAATCCATTTTCACCCATTTGTTTATGCCCTGTGTAAAACCGTTCACTGTCAATCACAGCGCCTGTGGCACTGGGGATCCTTCCATGAAAAGAGTTCAGGACATTAGGAAATACATCATGTTTCGTAAACTGCTGAGTCAATTGAGCTTGGGCTAAGCTCCGGTTGAAGTTGTAACTTTGAGTAGGGTTAATAAGCTCGGATAATAATTCCGTTCCCCCTTCCAAAAAATCTGATCCGTTGCCGTTTCCGCTGTCTTCAAGAGGATAAAATTGCTCAGTAATATTAGATTGGGGAGAGAAACGTTCGAAGTTTTGAAATTGCGTTTTACTCGAAGTTAGACTGGAACCAGGAGATATCCACGAAGCGTTGAAATTTCTCGAGGGACTGGAGTGAGAGTCGTTTGAACTAGTCAGAGTCAGATCCGGTCGTCCCGGTACTGGCTGAATGGTAAGTTCTGATGGTAAAGAGACTGGACTTTTCCTTGTAATAGGAATTCCTTGCGTAGTGAAGTTTGCTGGATTAGTACTGCTACTGCTGTGCCCTCGAGATGATTTTTGTACTTGTCGTTGCCAATGGCCCCCAGAGAGCAATGCGCTCACAACAGCGGGATTCTTTCTGCTCTCTGGGACCGGGGCAGAATGGTAAAGGTGGTTTGCAAGAGGAGTAGAAGCAGGTGGGCGTGAAAACGGATTCCGAATGAAAGGAACATTCTTTGGTAAATGTTGACTGTGACTCGAGTTGACTGGTTGGAGTTTGGAGTAGTCTTTCTGTGTTGTAGTCTCAGTCGGATTTAACTTAATTACTTCAATGTCTGGAACCAAGTCATCTTCTTGAGGTTTCCGAACTTTCAGCTGGCCAGATTGTGCGTCTTGCTTCCAAATTGTCACATCTCCACCAGAACTACTTCGTTGATTTGTGATTTGTAAATTCTGTTGGTGATTTAGAAAATCTTCATAAGGGTGAGTTGGAGGAAGTGGCACAGACATTGAGTGATGGTAAGGAAATTGGTTCACATCGCCTGGAAAGACCGGTTGCTCCACTTTGCGTCTGTAATTTCGATGGGTCGAATGGGACGGGCGATAATCAGGTTCATGACCATAGTTGGAGGAGGAGGACGTTCTTGGTTTAAATATTGAATTAATCACGAGTAGAATTTGTTCCTTGGTCAGATCCTGTGTAGGTGGGATATGGTCTAGAAGATTTGTTCTGGCTCGTCTCCTCAAGGCTATGATTCGTCCATTACTTAGCCGCAGATAACTTCCTTTGTAGGAACGAAGAAGATACACCTTGTCACCTTCCCTGAGAAATATATCCGGGCCACCCTCGGGGTCTGCAAGAAAGGAGTCCCGACGTAAAATAATACCCTGTACAGACACTCCTTTTCTCCTCAGTTCATCCACTGGTAGAGGTAGTACCTCCCTGTCCCTTGGATTGCTCGGCATTGGCGTTCCGTCACGGTCGTAATCAAAATCCATCTGCTGTCGAATTGGGCGAACACTTGCTATTGGTTTGTCGTAATAGCCACCAGATTGACCTGAAGCTCCGTACATGTAGTTGTTCCCTGACTCATCATAGGTCATACCATTTATCCCTGAATGCCCATGCTTCGTCAAATGCATTCCCTGTCCTTGGTAACCAGGAAAGTACGAAGGGTATGGTTGACGGTTTACTACCGTTGTCGGTGTCGGTCCAGGCACAGTATTTGTCGCAGCCTTCTTCTCAAACTCATAATTGCGATGAGCCATTCTTCTTTCCGAGGGTGAAAGTTTCTTTTCCTTTCGATCAATGAGGAGTGACTCGTGTTCGAACGGTTCCTAGAAGTAAAATAAATAAATCGCTGGTTCCAATTTATGCCACGTGATATCACAAGAACATTATCTGACCTTTGTGATCTTGTCGCCCGCCCTTGATAGTACATTTTGCATAATGACATCTTCGAAATTCATAGGATCTTGCTCGAATGTGGTTTCCTGCACTCGGTCTAGTTCGTCCATCTCCAAATGTAGCGTCGAACTCATGTCTTTGGAATTAAAGTGACTGTCAGGATTCATTTCATCAACGACACGATTTGCCATACCCCTCTTGTTAATTTGTCGATCATATATCCGCTTCTCTAAAGTGCAATCCGTTACAAAACGGTAAATCTGACATTCTTTCTTCTGTCCATACCTGTCAGGACATAAAAATTATTAATTATAAGTTTACAATTTTATCTGTATGAAGCTAGAACTGACAGTAGATTTACCTATAAACTCTGCAAACGGCTTGACAATCATGGCACGGATTCCAAGATGCATCGAAAACGACGACCCGATTAGCTCCAATCAAATTTATGCCCAAACTTCCCGCTCTTGTTGAGACCAAGAAAACATGAGCAGTACTACTCGGTGTATTGAAGTCTTTGATCAATCGTTCCCTCTCTAACCCGCCGGTGCTTCCATCCAACCGGAAATAGTTTCGCCCTTTGACCCAGCTGAACTTGAGACTCAGAAATGTTTCCATCAAATCCAAAGTTAGCAAACTTTGAGAAAATACAAGAAGCCTGTCGTTAACCTTTAGACACTCTTCAATTATGATAAATAGTAGCTCGAATTTGGTCCCATTCTCCAAATGCCCAGGTACATAATTCTTGAAAGCTGACGCTGCCCACTCCAAGGAAAGAAGACTGTCCGCAGTACGACCGTCTCGAACCGTTGCACTAGGTCCTGGCACAGAGTTATACCCATAATTGGTGTAGATTGGAAAGGAGTTGGGATCCAGGTCTTCAGCTTGTGGGGCCCTTGTGTAATAACTATTGTCATTCATGTCTGGAGCCTCTGCTGGTATCTTGTTTGCTTTCTTCACACCATTCTTCCTGACCTTATTGCCTTCAACTTCCTCAGTCAAACCTTCAAAATCATCCAGAATACTTTGTTTCTTTTTTACAACGTTGTACAGAACGTCTGGGTGATTCCAAATTTTACAGCAGACCGCGAATGCTTTGATTGGGTTTGGAGTTGAATTCCCCATGTCTGTCAAAAATATGTTAATTATTAATTACAATAATTAAGCAACATTTAATGAGTACTTCAATAACTTTCTTCAGATATTTGAAATTCAGACACATGTCCTGTTCGTGTTCCTCATTTTTCGAAGCGAAACTACCTGTAACTAAATATAAATGTACAAATTATATATAATTACTTACCTGCCAGGAGTCTCAAGTAACTGATAAATTCCTTGTAAAGCTCATATTGAATTGGAGTCATTTTTAGAAGAAACACCCATTCCTGTTTAGCAGGAAGTGCTTTCTGTAGGACAACATGAGATCGCCGCTGAACAAACCCTTCCAACAGAGAATGAAGGACGTGAGATCGGTATTGCATCAGACGTTTATCCCCTGCAGTTGAGTCTGCACATTGTCCATTAGTAATTGGGCGCTCAAACATATTCGAAAATTCGGCTTTGTTTCCTAGAGAAGAGAAATAATTAGACATATTATTATATTAATACTTCGTCTGGCGTATATTCGAGAGAATTTGGGGACATATCATACTATATCAAACTTACCCAAATAACTCGGACGAATGAAATCAACCATGCACCAGTACTCCATCAGGTTGTTTTGTAAAGGGTAACCTGTGAGTACAACTCGACGTCTTGTCTTAATCGCTTTAAGTGCTTGAGATATGCTGGCTCCACTATTTTTAATACGATGTCCCTCATCACAAATGACCAAATCCGGCCCAGGTCGGACTAGACAACTGTAAATTTTTGTAAGCATATTCTCCTCTTGGTTCGCCTTGAGTAGCCTTGCGTTTTCTTCTTCTGGAGAGTCCAATCGCCCTTTCTCCTTCTTCGCGGTTTTCTTCAATTTTTTCAAGGAGAGCATTCGATACATTTCATAACCAATGAGAAGAACACCCCTGTTTTGTGACCACTCTGAAATAATTTTTTCTCGAGCTGCCAGTGTTTTTACAGTCTCATTTAAGACATAGACACCAAAGCTCCTTCCCTCGAATGGGACAACACCAACACCTTCAGCAAGTGTTACAGGATTCGACTCCATCGATTCCACTGGTTCTGGTACTGATAGTACAGAAGCTTCCGGCGATTCGGACACGGACTGAGGAGGTAGAGAAGACGGATTTGATATTGACAAGCTTTGCTCTTCGGAGTTCGCAGTTGGAGGAGTCGGAACCGAAAGAGATTCACTACATTTTAAGTCATCTAGGTCATCAGTTTTCATTTTTAATTCGTTTGATAAAATTGCTTCTTTCTTCAGCTTGGAGTCATTGGACTCCTGATCGTCCTGATTCTTCTCAATTTTTAATTTCGTCTTCCTTCTCACATATTTTCTTGTAGGAGACGATGTCATAGTTTCGACTCTTTGTGTCTGTGGTTTAGCCACGTTTAAATCTAGCCACTGGTTAAACTCATTGAGCCAATTTTGAACTGTGTTGATCGGTACAATGACGAGAACAGTGTTGGCTGAAGTGTGCCTCAAAAACACATCACAGAAGGCAGCAGCCTATACAAATTTATACATTTTATGTTACCAAAAAGAAATACTAGAGCTCAAGATGTTCGACTTGGCAAACCTGTATAGTTTTCCCAAGCCCCATGGAATGGGCTAAGATGCATCCTAAACCTCCGGTCGAGTTGAATCTTTCCATTGACTCGACCACATTGTCGTAGAGAAATCGAATTCCGCCAATCTAAAAAAAATTCAAACATTTGATTACATTTCTAATTTCTTTAGTAACTTAAGTGCATCGGTTTAACACACCTAAATCAATATCCGTTTTAAAATAAAAAGACAGATTAAATATTACGAACTAACTTGATGAGGTTTCACTGCCTTTCCAATGTGAGTGCTGAGGAAAATGTCAGGATCCTCCTTAGGATGTCCCACGTTTACCAAGACTCTACCCAATTCGTCTGGTACATTATTTTCATCGTCATACTTCTCAATAATGTCCTCCTCATCATCATTAATAGGAGGAGGGCTTATAACTATACAGTCATCACTGGAATCACTCTCTGCCCCCTTATCCGTTGATTGATTTCCTACTATTGGAATTTCGCTGCCCACATTCTTTATTCCATCTATTAGTAAACCACTCACTACTCCACCACAATTGTTCATTACACCACCACTGTAAAAATCCTGGGGGAATGGAGTTGGACCACCAAAATTGTACTTTTCACTTTCTTTAGGGGTAAAATCACCATCTTCGTCGTCAGATGATAGGGTGAACACTTCTTGTTCAGTTCCTTTTGAAACATCAGGCTTATTAATATCTACTTCGGCATTACTATTGATATCGGGAGAAATCATGGAATCAGAAGCTAAGGTCATGGTGATTCCCTTATGTGCCATTCTCTTCATTACATCTTCCACCGAGAATTGCCAACTTGGGCCAACCCTTGACATATTTTGTTGTCGCTGAAGAAGTCTCTGTCGTTGACGGCGTTCGGCTTCTTCGCGTTGGGCTTTTAGGGTATCCTCCTCGAGTTGATCTGCAGAAAGAATCTTACGAATTTCTTTCCGCTGATTCGCAGTCTTAGTTTTCTTTGTTTTAACTTTAGCCTGTACCACTTCCACGTCATCGGATCCTGATTCCTGAGATTCCGTTTTGTCATCAGTAGCAAACTGGGTGGGTTCAATTATTTTGGTTTCATTTTCAGGCTGTTCAGTATTACTTTCTTCCGGAACATTATTGGCTGGTTTGGGAGTTTCAGTTTCTGGTTCTTCCATTGACAAAGTAGCTTCTGCAACCAATTCATCACTGTCGGAGTTCGGTGGGCCAATAATGGGAATAGGAACTTCTTCATTGGTATCAGTCGTCGTTGCCAATTCGTTCTCGTTAGTTGAAGAAATGAACGGTCTGTCTTTGACACTTTCGCCATTAGACACGGAAGGGTCTGACGGATCAGTCGTAAAATTCTGGGACTCGGGTGTACTGTTTAATACTGGAGTGCAATCTTCAAAGACGCCTAATTGATTCGTTAATTCTAAATGACTTGAGAAAGTCAACTCCAGATCTGTCTTCAATCGCTTGCACACTGGCTCACTGTCATAGTCCGGAACTGGGTTCTCAGCCATTTTGCCCGCTTATGTATTCACAATGGCCTGAAATAATTAAATCGTTAATAATAATGGAATATTCTGAACCAAATGAGTTCCTTATTTTCATGTCATTTTCAGTTCACAATCCTGGCATTCAATTGTATTATCTGATTTAGGAAGTGCAAACGGAAAGCGGGTGTCAACAAAACCTTGGAAGAAACGTTCGGAATTTCGAATTGGGCATTTCTGAATAAAAGTTGAAAACTAAATTGAAAGTTGAAGTTGGGTGCAATCAACTAACCAAAAAATGTGAGAAGAGAATGATAACCAAACCAAGGAGAGCTACTCTCAGATTATTTCAAGTGTGCTATGTAATGACGCCTTATACATCTTTTATTAAGTCATCCCAAGGTAAATTGCACGGATGTTGACGCCATCTCGTAACACACTGGAAAAAATTCAAGAGTAGGTACGAAATGAATTGCAGAAAGAAAAGTAAATGATAAGTCTAAGCTTATACCATATTCAACCACCGAAATTCGTTTATTCTCTCATTAAGTTGTATTTCAAAATTACCTAATGAATGCTAATGTGTCACTACGAAAAAGGCAAGGCTAAGGTTGATTCACTATGGTTTTCATTTCTTCACCAATTTCAAATATTTTCGTGAATCAAAACTGATCTCTTCAGTGTCGTCCTCAAGCTTGACTCGAGTTTTAGGTTTCCGTCTCTCAAGGTGACGTTTTCGTTCTTCGTCAGTGCAGAGGGTTGTGTCAAATGGCAACTGAAAATTTTAGAAAATATTAGCCCTGATTAGTTTTATTGAAATCAATGGAAACCTTATCAGATTTTTACAGAAAATTAATGATGCATATCTATTTCACCGATGTGACAACTGTAACTGAAGAGTGAAGCTAGCTTAAATTATTGATGTACGAAAGAACAAAGAAGGAATATCGTTAAAACCAAGGATTCAGCCTTCCAGGCACTAGTTACTGATTAAATTGTCATCGTTCTCAAATATTTTCCAACCTAGGGTAACTATTGATCCAAACATGAATCCAATGTAGAAAAACTCTACTCTTGTGAGACAAGAGAGAAACTCATTTATTTAATTGAAGAAAATCCTGCTACTCTTAAATGTTCCTTGTAACCTCACTTAAACTAAACCGTTTGAATTGAACTAAAAGTAACTCAAAGTTATGAACATGTGGCCCTAGATAAATCGATTAAACTGTTGGACGAAGTCTTGCAAATTATATGTTGTGGGATATAACTTGAGTAATGCACGATCGGCACAATAGAAATTAGTAATTCCACTTCACTATGTTAATGCATATCTGTTATTGTGCTGAATTTCTAATTGGGACTGGGGCCTGTCACTGTTTGGAAATATTTACTTATTTACACTCTCTCTCACAAATCCGAACTGAGACCACGCCACAGCAGATTCAGAGAAACGTTTATTTACATAAATTGAATAATACAAAAAGGACTCATGCTTTCAAGAAAATCGGTGAAACCCATAAATATATTATAGAGCTATTATAGAGCTCAGAACAGAAGGTTAGTGGAGGCAACATGTGAACAACTTGGTTCGATATTTTCGTTGTATGCAATAGTAGCACATCGGGAAAGCCCCCATGAACTAAATATTCCAACTTCAACTTACAATTTATTGTTTTGATAGACGACCTTGTGTAACATATCGAATGCTATCTGTCTGATTTGGTCGCATGTCATAATTCCGTCTTGGATACTTTATTTCACTGAACAAAGGACTTAACGAATGTTTCACCTTTGAAAGTCGAAGTAGTCCAAATAGAAAAAAATAAACTCAAAGGAATGATTGAAATCAACTGGATTGATGAACACGATTATCGACTCGAAAACCAAAGAACTTGAGAGTTGGAACTTTTACTTCTACTCTTAAAATGTAATAGGTCAAGGCTCACTAAATGATTTGTTTACTAAAAACTGTATATCTAGGTTTGGAGACCAAAAATATTTCGTGACGAAATAATGCCCCCTACTTTATATAGATATTACTTTATAAGATTACAAGGGCAAAAGGTTGTTCGAATTTTTCGCTTGTTGGACAAATCGTTGACGATGGACAAGGAAATGGTAGAAAATAAAATAGAACTCGAAACATTTCCGTAACAAAATTTAATCAATTATTCTCTTGAATAAAAACAATAATTGCGAACTACTCATTTATTACGAAATATTAGGTAGGTTTGTTTGTTGAATCAATTTTTCTTGGAAAGGTAAGTAGTAGTAGTAGTGTAGTAATAAGTAAAGTAGAACATTTACTTATTTACATCGCCAAAACTAATCAATGACAGGAATACTCAGAGTGATAACAGACACATGACATGACTGTATCAATACCTATCATAATAACCAACTAGTCAGTTTCCATTTCTTTAAATTAGGTCCCAAAGGGTACTGTCTTTTCATTTATGAAGCAAAGTACCTCAAGCTCTCAATGCTGTAAAATTGATATGAATTACACACTATTTTTTGTTTAAATATTCGTACAACTGATGCTATGATCTATGACGCTAGATAAATCGAATTTATTCGATGTAATGCAAATTTTACAGTTGGTAGGTCTCGAGTCTCTCGAGCGTACATTATTCCAATTTTCTCAGTACTAAGTTTCTAGCACTTTCCAGCCCTGTCTCAATTACTAACCCAATCTTAAAATTTTTTCCAGAATCACAGAACTCATCACATTTTGAGCAATTATACAAATAAAAGCATTTAGATGTACTAGATTCTCTCTTCTCTATTTGAAGCCATAACATCGACCATGGAAGACCTGGCAGTACGCACAAATCAGCATGTCCAGGCTGAACCTCATTCATGATTGGGTTCAACCTGACCTTTCGTAAGAGTGTTTGTTCACAAGTTCACATGGATATAGTGTTTGACTTAGACTCGCTGCAATAATTTCTATTTCCAGTTAAGTTGCAGGAAAAAATTTATGCGCCAAGCCAACGGCAAATAAAATTTAACCGATATTACATAATTTATTATTACTTCCGAAAGCTTCTACTCCTAAGCACACAAAAATTAAATGTAACTGACCATCTTTAAAATATTTACCACGTGACGTAGTATGACTGTAGTGTAGTACGTGTATGTTAAAAGAAATACTAGGAATTTATATAAGTTCCGATCGAAATTCTTACGAATTTTTATGTATTATGTTGGAGAGGAG
>JAQFYE010004128.1:0-13956 GCA_034694305.1 Protaphorura glebata
TGCTGTGTTTTTGAGGCCCCCCCCCCCCCCAATCTCCTCATTTTGATCTCTCTGCGTTGTTTGTTCTTGGAAATTATCCAATTATTTTTTTTTCATTTGAAAATATTTGGAAATAATGAAGATAAATATATATTTCCAATGTAATTCAGTTTGAGGACATGGTATACTCTAAAATAACCATGGAAACGTATGAAATCCGATTTAATCTTTAGTTTCGATTCCTCAACTCGGATCGACTTCGAACCTTATCGCAGGCACAATTGCGCATAAGTTTATATTGCTTATAATACAGTCGGCTTCCGCAAAGCCCGCAATATTGCGGAAAGCATGCAATGTGTATTGCGGAACGTATTCAATTGACCGCAATATTGCTCAGTGGAATCATACCTTAAGTTGGACTCAACAAAAGTTCAGTCAGCCAATCGGAGACATTTTCTTTAACCATTACGCTAGTAGAGACGTGTTGACACGGGCACATCTGAACACGTCTTTACTAGAGTAAGGGTTAATATTAATTTTTTTTGTCAAACCACTTCCAGGTAGTCCTAGTGCTGGTGGGAACCCCAATTGTCATGTCCTACCGATATATGGTCCCACCTACGCGACAACCCCAGTTGCATGTCGTCCGAAGGGTGCCTATTGGAATGAGGGTGCTTGCACTCTTGGGGCTGGTTACTACTTGAATAGTGTGGAGAGTGACTTATTACTTGAACCACAGCGCCCTCTCTATCTGGGAAGATGCAAATATGATCCACGAAAGTTCAATAACGGGCAAACAACTATTGGATTTTGGGTTGAATCGAATTACTTTGGTGCGGGTTCTGGAATTCTTACTATCTTCAGACTCAATTGGATGAACACAACCAACGCATTGGAGTGTCGACCGCGTCTCCTTGGCATGGACATTGGTGACGATGACAATAACTTTGTGAATGGCCTCCAGTCAGCTGACGATTACTTGACGGCTCTCCGCTTCGACATTTGCAATTGCTTTCCTGAAGGATTGGACGCGGATGGTGGGGCCATCAAGTTTGAACCACCTGTCACGCCATCTCCATCGCCACGTCCAGATTACCCAGACGTCCTTCCCGGGGCTAGAAATGCATTTCAGAATGCGGAAATTCGTGCTGGCTCAGACTCTGCTTCACCCAAAAATGCCACGCCCAAACCTGTCAAGGACCTTGGGGATCAAGTGTTGGACAAGATTAAGGTACAGTTTTTGACCCCCAATGACTTTTGACGTTGACCTTTTAATATTTTGACATTTTAATTTGATAGCTCTCCCATGAAATGCACGCTGTTCTCATGACCATTGCGTTCATGTTCATCGTCCCGGTCGGGATTTTCGTGGTTCGTTACTTGAAGGAGTCCTTTCATGGGAAGACTTTGCTCATCTTTGATGTTTGGTACACAGTAAGTCCCTACTACTAGGGGTACGATTCTTTGCATTTGACCTTGACCTGTCAATTGACCTTTCTTTATTCTCCCACAGCTCCACGTGTTCTCAGTCATGGGGACTTTTGCATTTCTTTTCTGGGGTGGACTGATGGGCTATGCGTCTGAGATTTGGAGTCAGAACGTGGTGAGGGACGACCGTCTACGTTTCCGTTCCATCATCCACAATGTCATCGGTTACGTCGTTTACGTCATCTTTGCCGTTTTGGTCGTCACTGGTGGAATCCGGAATTATGGGTCAAACTCCAACTCAGCTCTCATCTGCTCCATTTACTTCCACACAGTCCTTGGCTATGTCTTCTATTTGGGGGGATGTGAGTTGCTTTCTCTTTTTGTTCCTACTACTAGGGGTACTGGGTGACTCTGACCTTGACGACTTACTTTTATATTTTCAGTGATCGCTATGATGGAGTACTGCTTTGTGAAGAGTTCGGAGATGGACAATTTGTGGTATTTGGCATTTGGAGTCTGCGTGGCTCGGATCCTCATTGACATCGTTTTCCACATCGTCATGACGGTAAGTCAATTTGTCACATCAATTTTGACTTGACATTTTTTTTCCACCTTGTTGGGTCAAATGGAAAGGAAACCATATCTCTACAATTATTGTTTATTTTACATTCATAGCTTTACCAGAAGAAGATGGATCGTCAATTCCACAATTTGAATCGAGCTATTTTCCCTGCCATGGAATTGATCATTGATGATCAGAATGCTCCGGTAAGATCTTTTAATCTTTAACCAGTCCGTTCATTTACAACAGTCGACACTGAATTAGTTTTAATTTTTGTCTCATATTAATGAATTGCAGGGACGCAAATTCCGTCTCCTCATGTTCGCAGTCTACGTGGGCCTGAGTCTCATCCTCACGTTCCTCTTCTCCGTCTTTGCTGTCCTGGCTGAGGACGCCTTCAAGGGCAAGATCCACTTTGAGATCGCAGTCAACCGGAAATCGAAGAACCTTCAGTGAACCCGGGACGAAAAGAATTCAACAAATTTCAAGTTCAAAATCAACATAAAATGTCAAGAATTGGGGTTGTACAAAAATACTACGTGAGAAATGTTAAAAATTGTGTTAATTTTAAGGAAATGGTGCCCAAGGAAAAAATTAAATTGTTGGGACCTTGTGAAAAATGTTGAAATGATAATGTGAATGAGAATTGTACCCCCAAAAGTGTGATAAAAATAAAAAGTCGTTAAAAAAGTTGATTCGAATTGTTTCAGATTTATTTGGGATTGAAATTAATGAATGTGTGTAGTTTAAATCCTGTAATGATCGAGCTAGGTAAATTCTCATTTTCCCTTTGAAATTTTCTGTTATGAATATAATGGGGATATAAATTGGAGGACTTGTGTTTTAGAATACAAATATCACCAACAAACAGTATAATATTTATTTACAAATAGTCAGAATATTATACACAAACATTTTTCCGTGCCATACAATACAAGTTTAAAATAAAATAAAAAGTGTTCAAAAATACGACAATAATACAAGGAATAGGGAACTGAATTGAAGTCTAGTCTACTGCATAAAATAATCCGGATGTTCCGAGTCCTTCTCAAACCTCTTTGCTTCTTCCTGCATGGATTCTTTGATTTTAAGAATTGCGGCTGATTCTGCTTGTTCCTGTAACATACATAAAAAATAATACGTTTATATAAGGACCACCTCTGTATAAGGACCACCTCTATGTAAGGATCATCTCTATATAAGGATCATCTCTATATAAGGACCACCTCTATATAAGGACCACCTCTATATAAGGATCATCTCTATATAAGGACCACCTCTATATAAGGACCACCTCTATATAAGGACCACCTCTATATAGGGACCACCTCTATATAAGGATCATCTCTATATAAGGATCATCTCTATATAAGGACCACCTCTATATAGGGACCACCTCTATATAATGACCACCTCCATATAAGGATCATCTCTATATAAGGACCACCTCTATATAAGGACCACCTCTATATAAAGACCACCTCTATATAGGGACCACCTCTATATAAGGACCACCTCTATATAAGGATCATCTCTATATAAAGACCACCTCTACATCAGGATCATCTCTATATAAGGACCACCTCTATATCAGGATCATCTCTATATAAGGACCACCTCTATATAACGTCCATTTATAATAATGTCATAATTAAAAAGATGGTTAACTCACATTCTCTGGAGGAAAGCCCCCTAAATTATAATCAGGTTCATCCCGTGGAGTCCCAGGCCCATCCCTTGGGCTGTGTTTCATTTCATCATTAGGGCCAGGCCCTAAGGGTCCTCCCTGATCAGGTCCTCCCATTGGAAAGTCCTGTCGTACACAAAATGATAAACTTTTGCCCTTTAGATCAGAGGGTGGTACTTTAAAACTTAATGTTAAAGTACCCATCATTATCACATACATTCTGCATCCCACCCGGACCACCCTTCATCATTCCATACATTCCAGAGTCACCGGGTCCACCTGGTCCACCGGAGGGATCTGGGATAAATTGAGAGTCAAAAATTTAGTACAAGTCTTTTTAGGAAAGAGAAATAATTGAGAATTTTTCGACACACAATTACCTTGAGGGCTTTGCATGATAGGTGTCCCTGGAGGCCCCCCTCCATACCCAGCTGGTGAAGAACTGTTGTAATTCATGGGCTACAAATATAAATTGCCACATGATTCAACATCGTAGAGGAAAAGGATTGAACAATACATGAAAATTCAAACGATTTAACAAAATCGAACAATTTTTGTAAAAAAAACTGATGATACACTTAAAAAAATCGATCAACAATTGAACTAAATTTTAGAATTTAAAAAAATTGAAGTCAAAGAATTATGAAAATTCGTACTTTTAGAAAAATGGAAATAATTAAAGTGACTGATTTCGAAAAAACAAAAAAGCATTCTTGAAAAATCGAAAAGCACAACAAGCCGAAGAATAAGACAATAAAAAACTCTAATTTTAAATCAAATGCTGAATTTTCTAGGTTATAATATAAAATTGATAGAAATGAAATTGTGAAAACCCAGATTTCTTTAGAAAAATGAAACCAATCCTCAAATACGAAGAATTCCTGAAATATTGGAATTAATGTAAAAATGAAAGAATTCATGAAACATTCAAAGGAATTCAGAAAAAAATAATTTATGAAAATTATACTTTTTTAGAAAATAAATGGTGTAATACTTACCCCATTCGGAGGCCATTGTTGGGGGCGCATACCCATTCCGGGCATTCGCATCCCTGGCGGATACCCCAGAGGTCCCATGCCAGGTCTAGGTGGGTTCATACCACGTGGTCCTCCTGGCCCCATTCCTGGGGGTGGTCCTACAGAACAGGTTTTAAATTAGAGACACTAGGATTGAAGTGAAATACGGCCAAAGATTGTACCAAAATAAAATGTGATTTCTTCTACGTTACCTCCTCTAACTCCATCCATCGGTCCCATCCCAGGTGGGTTAAAGTCTGATCCAAGTGGCATTCTTCCACGAGGACCCCCAGGGGGGTACCTCGGTCCCATGAACGGTGCTCCGCCCATCATTTGTGGTGGTGGTCCTTGTTGTCCACCCTGTGGTCCACCACCCTGAGTAGGAGGACTTGGCCGCATCGTGGAATTCTGGATATTGTTCAGTTAATTAATTAATTATCAAAATAATCACAGAGACAAATATATGGAAAAATAGAAAAAATATTATGTAAAAAGCTTACCGGAAAAAACCCAGGAGGGAGTGGACCCATTCCGTCCGTTTGGCCCATGGGTGATGGAGATGGTCCTGGGCCCTAAAGAAAGAATTTCAAAATAAATACTTACAATCAAAATAAAAAATTATAATATTTCAATTTTAGAAAATATTTCAACTCACATGTGCTATCCCATTCACACCAAAACCGGAATTAACGAAACCCTGCAATTAAAATTCGATTTCCAAAATACTGATTAGTGCTTTTTCTCAGATTTTATTTAAAATACAGTGAAACCAGTATTTTAATATCCGATTCTGAAACGACATTTGTGTATTAAGACCACCTGCACATTAATACGTCGACCACTTAATACGTCCAATGGTGGTCTTATTACTCAGGTTACAGTTTCACTGTACGCTAAATTAAAAAATGACTCACATAATCATGGAAAGCCTTTGCTTCGCTCGAATGTTCACAAGTGTCACGACGCTCAGGAGCCGCACAGTACAAATCCCAGAAAACGCTGTAAAAAAAATTAGAATAAAGTTAGCAGTACGTAAATAAGCATTATTTATTAGAACTTTTTTTAAAATTAGTAAGTCTTTATCTGCAATTACAATTACGTAATTGTAGTTCAAAATTTCTAGAAATCTTGCCTCTTCAGATTACAATATTTTCGTAATAAAAGAATAATTGGAGAAGAAATATAAAAGCAGTTATTGCAATATTAAGATTACATACAGTTTCGTGTTGGGATTTAGTGTTACAATTACAAATTTCCTACGATTTGAGTGTTACAAAATTAAAATTTCGAAAGTTTGAATTAAAATTACGTAATTGCGTTTACAGTTTCGTAATGAAGTACCCAATTACCAAAACAATTGACCCAAGTTAAGGATTTTTATTTGATTACTGATTGCAAATATTGCAACGCTCATTAAGCATCAGCATTTTCAGCATCATACATTTAATTTAATTAATTTACTCACCACCACCAAGAGTGAAGAAATCCGGGCGGTTCACCCAATGTTATATTTTTCTCCCACCGGATCTGTACACATAAAAAATTTGATTTCTCAGTACTTTTGCTTTCAAAATTTCATAAATAGAATTTTACTAAATAAATATTTGGTACCTCAGACAAAAAAGTCTGGGCGGCCTTCTGGGCTCCCACATGGAGTAAGTATTCATAGACGTAGAGTGCCAGTCTAAAATAAATAAATAAATTTTAACATAAATTTTACCAGCCCAGTGGAACCTGTACTAAGCGACCGGGTCCCGGCCGGCCAAATATACGCATACGCATAATACGACCAACGACCTTGCCGTGTTACCAGGCAGGTGGTAATAAACTGTATATAAAATTAATACAAAGAACACGTCCCGATGACCAAGACGGCCATCTTGGCCGCCTAGATCAGGTGGTCGTAAATAAAAATGTCACTGCTGACTGACATAAATAAATAAATATGAATTACATACTTTTCTCTAGCCTGAGCATCAGATGGGACGCTGGAACCTTTCCCTTTCCCGTACATTGTTCAGTGGACTGAATTGATTTCAATAAACAGCACTGATTAAAAACTGTACAATTCCAAAGTTGACACAATTGTTTGTTGATTTTCCACGAAGATAGGGAATAAACAAATATTGTAAAGTAAAAAGAGTAAAACTGAAAGAGATAGCGCAGCGTCTTTATTGATCGCACTCCCAACACACGAGTCTTGGTCGGCGGGACTTTGAAAACTTCAAATTCACAATGTTTTTGTCCAGGGCCGGACGAAGAAATCTTTTTGTCTTCATACGAAGAATCGTCTTAAGGACGAGGTCAGTGAGTGACCTTGACCTCAGTCCAATTCGTTCATCATCCAGTTTAGTCACATCACAATTGTCTACCCGTGCTCTTGTCCGACTCACTGGCGAGGACACATTTCCATTCCTCCAAGGTCTCATCACGAATGATATTTCACACGTGGAAGGTTGGTTTTTTATTTGCGCATGTGTCCGGAATGTAAGAAAATCAATTAATATTAATTAATATTTAATTAGGCCCTGACGGTGGACCCCTATTCGCCCTCCTCCTGAACCATCAAGGAAGAGTCCTCTACGACGTCATCATTTACTCCCAGACTGGACAGACCCTCTTGGAATGTGACCTTTCCATTCATCCTCAACTCATCAAACATTTGACCTTGTACAGGGTCAAGAAGAAAGTGGTCATTGCAGACGCATCCTCAGAGATTACTCCTTGGGTTGTCTTCAAACAAATCAGGTCATTATTTAAAATGTGTGCTAATTATCCCCACTTTGATTATTTTACAAATATTTTATTTAACAGTGACAACGAAACTCCTCCCACCGCTACGGATTCAGTCACTGCTGACAAGAAGAAAGAATTAGTGATCGGTGACCACAAAGGGATAAGTGACCCAAGACTTTGTCAATTGGGTTGGAGATTCCTCCTGCCAAAAGGTCAAGAATTGGATTTGACCTCAGTGAAGGTTGAGGACTACAAGAAACTGCGTTATTTTCTTGGTGTTGGAGAAGGGGTCAAAGACACCCCAGTCGGGAATTCATTTCCATTGGAGTCAAACGGTGATTATCTTCACGGGGTCAGTTTTCATAAAGGTTGTTATGTTGGACAGGAATTGACAGCTAGGACTCATCACACCGGTGTCATTCGGAAACGTCTCATGCCATTCGTGTTAGTTCAATTATAAATTTACAACTACCATGTCGTTCTATTATTGGCATTCAATTTTAATGGGTAAAGCAAGTGCTAATTAAATATAGAAACGATTTCTGCGTTAAAATATAACGACATGCCGCTTATTTGTAGCATTTTTGTATTAACAACCAGGGTTCGTCGGCAATACGATAAGGTAATTTCCTTTGTGAAATAACCTTGGTAATTACCGGTAATTAAAAGTTCAGAAATTACCAAATCGCTAATTACCACTCAGTATTAACGGTAAATTCCTTGGTAATTACCACTCCGTAGTAACGGTAAATTCCTTGGTAACTACCACTCCGTCTTAACTGTAAATTCCTTGGTAAATGCCGGAATTAACGGTAATTACCTTGGCAAATATCGGTCTAACGATAATTACATTGGTAGAAACCGGTATAAACGGTAATTACCTTGGTAAATGCCGGTATTAACTGTAATTACCTTGGTAAATGCCGGTAATTACCTGCTAATTAAAAATATTAAAAATTACACCGTTTTTACCGCTTTAATTACCATTTCTGTATTAACAAAATTGAAGCGCAAATATTTAATTAACAACATGTCGTTTTATTAAAGGCATATTTTGTATATTTAAACCATATCAGCAATTTTATTATAACGACATGTCATTTCATTTAATTAACATTGCGTTATTTTCAGTCTCCCTGACGGTGCCGACTTCCCATCTGAAACTGACACATCCAAATTAGAAATCAAGACCCCTGGGGGTAAATCTGTTGGAAAAGTTCGTGACATAATTGGCCAGTACGGACTGGCATTGACCAGAATTGAAGAAGCCTTGAGTGGGAGTGACCTGAAGATTGGAGAGTTGAGTGTGAGTGTGAAGAGACCATTTTGGTGGCCAATTGAACTCCCAAAAGGTCAAAGGTCATCATGAGTGAAGTCAAGGAAGAGAAAGTTACAGCGCCCACGCCCACACCGAAAAGATATTTTGATTGTAATGACTGTGGTTTGAGTGAAGAGTACGACTATTATGGGCTCAAACCCCCATTCTGTAAATCTGTCGTTTTTGAAGAAGAGAGCTACATCATGCGTGATCCATTTTCTAATCAAAAAGGAAATAATTTCAATTTCATTCTACTCGGCTCAAAGTGTGGGATTTGCTCACAAATGACTTGTCAATCATGTAGTCTTTATTTTACAAAAAGATTTTGCTCTGTTTGTTCACAAAAATATAGTCATTTACTCCCAGAAGATTTGAGGCGAAGGAATAAAAAGTAAAATTCGTATTCAAAAATTATTTATGTCATGTAAGCATTTATTTCATTGCTGTAAAGGGTTTTTTCCTACTACTAGGGGTACCCTCTTCAGGCCAAACCGAGCATAATCCAACTTTTACGAAAAATTTCGCCTTTTGTCATTCTAAATTTTGAAGCAAACGGGTTGACAATTCTTTACTACTACTAGTGGTACCTTCTCTAGTCGCAATGGAAAGCAACACACTCTCTACTAAAAATACGACGTCAAATGTGTGTATTTATTAAAATTAGTAAACTTTATATAAATTGAATTTGAATCATTTAGCAAAATATCTGGAAGACTGTCTGGATTTCCCATTGCTATTCTGCTTGGGTCCATTCCTTTTCTTCCATTCTTGACCTTGCCTTTGACCTTGACCTTGACCTTGACCTGGTGGGCGTGGAGGCGCCGAAGAAGTCTTCTGGGGTTGTCCATCCTGTTTGGGCCTCTGTCTCTCCCCTTGACTCTTTTTAGTTCTCTTGACAGGTCTGGGTCCAGATTTCCCAGCCAATTGTCTTGCCACGGATGCTTTCTTCCTCTCACCAATATTTATTCCTTTGGATTTTCTCTGTCAAATTAAAATTTCAAAATTTCCAAATTAGTATTAAAATGATTAAATCACAATAAATTAGGATAATCCAATTTATTTTCAGATTTTACCTTAAGTTTTCCAATTTCTGCCAATCGATCTCCACCAAATATTTTTGGTTTTTCATTTCCATTCACGGATTTCTCCTTAGGATTTTTCGTTTGATACGATTGGGATGAATTTGCATTGGATTTGAGTTTCTTGACACATCTGTGAAAAAAGCAAGCGGTAAGAATGTTGACAACAGTCGAAACTGAAATTCTTGATCATAATAATAAAAAAAGTTACATAACTAAACTAACCTTGAGATTCGGAGTGTACGATTTCGAATTTCAAGGACGTCCGTCTTAATCAGTGCCAATTCTACTGCGTCACTTGTCTGTCAAATTCAACATTGTACGTATTTTTCAAAAAAATTAAAAAATTGACCAGAAATGCAATGAAAAATGTATATTTCTCGAAATTACCTCAAAATTGACGTATCCAAATCCTTTGCCCAATCCTGTCGCCTGGTCTCTGATAATTCGAACACTATGAATGGGTCCACAGTCCTTGAAACTATCACGCAATTCCTCGTCTTCCGTTTCTGAAAATGACAATGAAAATTTTGATTTGACGGGTCATAGGCCAATCAGAAAATGTACTTTTCCATTTGGCCCAAGAAAATACCAGAGGAGAAAAGGAAAGCTGAAAAAACTTACTCAAATGAAGATTTCCAATAAAAACCGCCTTCTTGTTATCTTTTGACCCGCCACTCTTGCTTGTTCCCGCCATGTCCACACTCAAGTGATGTTCCTTAAATTGGACACCGTTGACCTCTTCGACACCTTTTTCTGCATCTTCCTTCGTTGTGAATCGAACATAAGCCACCATACTGTTCCGGTCTGGGTGAAGCTCATTTCTAATAAAAAATCACAAAAATATTAAATAAAAATCTATAATCGGCATAAGATATTTTAAAAAATGTCTAAATTCTTTAACTCTTACTTTCTGAGTGCAATTTTTTTCAAAGCATTTGGTTTGGCCGGAGTGATGCCACGAAATCGGACGGCCTCAATTGTCCCACAATTTTTAAACAATTTCTTTAATTCCTTTTTCTTGCATTTCGTTGGAACATTCCCCACGAAAACTGTCCGACTTTCACGTTCATCATTTTTTTCTTTAGGTTTATTCAATTCTGCAGTAGACAATTTCGGTTTTTCTTCTGATTTGGACGCTTCATCGTCATCGTCATCCGAAGACACGTTATCCACATTTTTCTTCTCCTTCTTGGCCTTAGGAATGTCTTGGACAGTTTCCTCTTTCGAATCTTCAGTGTTTGCGCTTATTTGACGCTTACGTTTAGTTCCCTTCTTCTTTTTCTTAATTTCAGGGTCAACGTCAAGGTCACGGTCATTTTGTGCCGTCTGCTTTGATTTTAATTCCTTCAACTTTTCTTTCTTTTGATTCCTCCACCTCAATTTTCTGGCTTTATCTTTTAATTTTTTATTTGACGGAGTCGCGTTCGGCGTTGACCCCTGTGTGGCTGTGACCTCTGTGACTCCAACCGTCCCTTCCATTTTCCTATTGTTATTTCTGGCTTCAATTCGAATGGCCGCAGCGTCTTTGTTCTTCAGTTTAATTTCTGGTAATGGTGACGGTACAAACGGAGTGACCTTAACACTATTGGCCATAATTGGGACATATTTTGTAAAACTGGGTATGATGGGGAGTTTGAGTCCGGATTTGGCCACTTCTTCTGAATTTTTTTTGAAAATCTTACTTAATTTTGAGTCGTAGATCTCGTCTTTTTCGGTTTTGGTTTCTTTCGATTTTTTCTTATTCGCATCAGCAATCAATTGCGCTATACTTCCGACCTCGTACTTCTGGAATTTTTTAATTGCGTCCATTTTTTCAAAATTCACTGCACAGCAAGACAGCACTGATTACAAATTTTTACTTTTATTTTCAACAAGACGGAAATTCAGCACATGTGAAATGTTTAAAAATTGGAGGATTTGGCGGCGAATGCAAGCCCACGCCCACGCCCACGTCTTTCTCATTGATGGGGTAGTTATAGAATTTCAAAAATTTACACGATTTTCAGCAAAATCTCCGGTAATCTACAATGATTTTAAATAGAAATGTCTAAAAAATGCACAAGGGCATATTTGATCCCCACATGAAGTTTTTTGCCAGAGTGAAAGTCTGAGTCAGAGTCAGAGAATTCTTTATTAATGTCATAATGATCCATAGTCCATACAGTTCAGTAAAATAACCAAATTGATTTCCAATAGGTGTCACATTATTCCGACAAAAATAGCTCGCTGTTTTGAACGACAAATTGTGTTTGGCCTAATTAACTTACTAGGAATATGTCATCCCGTCAACGGTTGTGCCACAGAAAAGCGAGTGAAGCGAAGCTCATCATCCCGTCTTTTGAAAAAGAAAGGGTGTCATTTTATCGCCCAGTAGAATAGAGGGATTTCGCGGTAAATTATTTCCAACGGCGTACATTTTTCCATAACGTTTAAGTGGTCAAACAGACAGCCTACTTCCATTAAGACTAGGGTTGTACATTCCCGATTCAAGATTCAAGATTCAAGATTTGTTTATTAACATGTCAAAGCATAGCATTCCTCACAACAATAGGAATAAATCCCAATTGATCCATCGGTGAGTGTTACACATTTCCGAAGTTCCGAAGTATTCCAAAGTATATACCGGCGAGGAAAATTCCCATTGAATTTTTCATTCAAACTAATTTGTATTCCGTGTCCTTTGGGCAATCTTTGTATGGAAATCGGTGATTGAATAAATTCGTTTATTTTGATATTAAAAAAATTTATATTTATGCGCAGCTGGAATTTATTTATCTAATTTTGAAAAATGTTGGGCAACAAAGTGCACCTACAAATATACGTCGTTCCCTCTAGTTTGACACTTCCTGTGCAGCAAGAGCAGCCGAATCATCAATTTACAATTCATTGTGTGACCATAAAGTCAGTTTTATTTGTCAAATGCAAATATTGTGAAATTAAATACCAGCAAAATGCATCCCATATGACACAGCATTTGCTGAATCAGTGCATTGTAAAAGAAAGTCCCTGATGGTGTCAAATCTTCCATTAAACAGACAAATACATCTATCTGAATGTGATGGTGTTAATTCGGTTCGATAATTTGATAATTTGTGAAGAATTACCAGTTGTTTGAATTTACAAATTACCCGTATCACTAACGTAGGTAATTTGTAATTTTAATTTGCTCTTTCGTCTTTCAAACAGTGCAGTGGTAAATTACAAATTATTTGTAATTCATTTCCAAGTCGCAACCGTTTGGCAATTCAAAATACAAAATTACGAATTGAAAAAATCCCTACTCTAAACTGTATTTTGAAATGGCCGTAATTGAATTGTGTATAATGTGTAATTCAATTACACATATTTTTGTTCATTCCTGGACCTTGACAATAGAAATGCTTCCATATATGAATGAATATCTTCAATTTCCAAGTGGCACAATTCCATCGTTTTTCATCGTAGAATACATTATTTTATCGCGCGTACTCAACTGAATTAGAATACAGGGTGTCCACGAAAAAGCGCATAGATAATTGTTTGGATATTTTCGTTGGGCGGTTTAATCTCATTCCCTGTAATGTGTCTGAGTCAGACTGGTGTAGTGGCTTAGAGATAGTCTTCCTATTAATGTGTGTCCTGGTTCGGCACCCACTGGGGTTTTTTCTCAATTCTCACTATACCGTTCTGACTTGGATAATCGCTATGGGGTATTAGCGTTCTGTGGCTAGGTTAGGATCCAGAGCGATACTGTCATGTATTGGCCAGGACACACAAACTGTTAGAGTTTTCCTCTTTCTATCATTGAGAAAGCATTCTGACATTCAGAACCGTAAGTTGGCTCGGTGCGACGGTAGGTGGCGGTAACCTATCAAAGTACGGGGACTACGGGATTTCGGTTCTCTAGCATAATATACCAATCTCTGGCTAGAACGACCGGCTCTAGCATCCCAAACAGGAATGATTGGTATCTGAGAGTAAAAATTGTACGTTTTTTTGTGTAAATTTTCGTAACGAAGCCAAAATATCATCAAACAACTATGCGTTTTATTGTGGGCACCCTGTGTAACAATCCGAAAAACACCCAAAGGTGGCAAAAAAACCGTACTAGTTTTCTTTGAAACCGTACTCAAATTTGAGTACATCCGTATAGAAATTTGTACCAAGAG
>JAQFYE010004129.1:0-13956 GCA_034694305.1 Protaphorura glebata
TTTTGCTGTCAATTTAAGGACCTATCTTGTATGGGGGTTTGATCTGAATAAATACAAATACAAATACAAATACAAATTTTAAAACTAAAGAAGTATCCAGCCAGTTATACCCAACATTCCATCAATTAAGCCACTAAAGGCAGGCGAATTACCAATAATATAATGGTTATAATAATATCGTTTTTTCGAAAAAACTTAAGTTCGAGCCAACCTTAATTTTCCGGGATTTTAGGACAACCCGAATCCGACAGAAAGAAATTTTGGTCTTAAGGAGCTCGGGTTCGGGTGTTAGAAAAACTTTCGGTCTTCACCATTAGCCCGATCCACGAGTTCGACCATTAATTTTATGTCTAGTCTGGCTTAAAACAAAACTACCGGTCACCGATCCGATGGTTATTATTATTTTGCGATGCGATGTTGGAGCGCAATTTACTGTTAATCTAAGATTCAAAATTTGACAAGTAATAGTTTTGATCTAAACTAACTGGAATCAATAAATCGTCAAATTCTAGATCACCATCCATCCAATGGATTACCTGATAATTTTTAAATTATGATGCCTAATATTTTTGAAAATGACAGACTGATACGAATTACATATTTACATTTTAGTCTATTCTTCTCCACAGCCAGCAGCATTTTGAGAGTTGTCACACGGTTTGATTCTTGTAACACTGACTGACGATTTTGGAGTTCGCAACGGACAGAATTTATTTCGACTGAAGGAAGACCAACGCACAATTACTAAACAGGTATGGTTTAAAGATTTCATATGCACATGTGCTTGAGGGTCACCCATATCTGATGTCACGAAAAATATGTAGCCTCGTGTGTAATTGCGTTCTCGATTGAACATTAATGAACATTCATATGTCTGTCTTGAAATTAATTATTTTTCCTCATCTCTTCTGCGTCAAGCGTGACATCTTATATGGAAGCCGTTCGTCCAAATTTCAGTTCAATAAATTAGTTTCAAAGACTTTTTACTTAGATTCTAGACTGAGAAAATCATACTTGAAAAAATTCATTCTATTCAAATGCACGAGTGAAAATGGAAAGTGATGAGCACTTTCCAACGAACTTGACAACAGATGATGTGAATTTTGGCGACGACGATCAAAATATATTGACAACCGCATCATTTGAGTTTTCTTGCTTGAAACCAGTTGACACAAATTCTCGAGGTCTTGAAGAAATCCCTGTGCAAGATCCCGAGCTAGTTTCCGATAAGCAACCGCTGCAACTTTCATTAGAAGAATATCCACCCGACAATCCTCTTGTAGATCCCCTTGGAATTTCTGAATTCGACGCACTAGCAGTGGTGGAAGATTTTTCAGCGGACACTTTTTTAACCAACGAAAACGCTGATTTGGATTCGCTGCAAATATCAGAACCAATCACAAAATTTCCGTTTGAATATCCAGTGATTCGTTTAGGTCTAGGCGAAGAATCAAGAAACTCTAGATTTGCTGAAAGTTCTTTAGTAAATAAAATCCCCGATGCATCATCACTGATTATTGAACATGTTGAAAGAACATCGGAAGCTGCGCAAGACATTTGTACTCGAGAACTAATTAAAACTAACTCGAATGTCAGTTTATCCTGTGAAGAAAATATAATTGAAACCAGCACTACCACCCAAGAGATTAATTCAGCTTATTCTATTCCTGTATCGTCGGTTGTTACAGAAACTCTGGATGTGAGCAACCAAATTGAGCCATCTTACTGCTCAAAAGTTTTTGAAACTGAGGAAAGATTGCACGATCATGAAAAAGATTTCCATCAAATTAGTCCCGAAGTTTTAACAGATTCACACACATTTGGCGCCGATCAACTTTCGAGGAAGTGCAAAGAAGATCTATGCAAAATAGTTCGGGAAAGAATTCTTCGGGTTTCGTTGGAGAAAATAGACACAAGGTGCGGGAAGATAAACAATTTCGGACTAAATATCCTAGACGAAAACTTATCTTAGGGAATGGGTCTACTCAATCTGAAGCGAACTATAAGCGTTGAAGAGTTTTTACCTAGTTGTCTAAAACGGGATAATCGTTTTCGTTGAATCATGAATGACTGTCCGGAAAATGTTAAATAGTTAAATGTGGAATCATTGCTTGTACAACTAAAACCAAATCACTAAAGAGGGTAGGTGACGAATATCAGATGACCCATGCGTTCCAAACTTGGTTCAAAAATAGAAACAACAATATAATAAAAAAAACATGCACCCATTTATTGGCATCTCCGGAAAGTTTTTTTTTGATTTTTGAGCCAATTTTGGAACCGATCGGCGAGTTCATAGCCTTCCAACGTAAGTGGAAATCGTTTGCTGATTTACAGCGGACACTCTTCACAATACTACGAAGCCTAAATCCTGACTTTTCAGCTTTTCCAGCGCATTTTCAATATGATTTCTCGCCTGACCAATCCTACTTGTTCAAATAATGGTTCCATTGACTATGACTGGTCGAGAAAACTCATCCACGCTTATACCCGTAGTTTCTGCAAGGTTCTTTCTTCAAAACTGTGTTTTCCTATCTGTTTCTTGTCACGTGTGAAAGATAATGTGATGGACAGTGGATATGAAACATGACAGCGGGGACATGTATCACGTATCTCGTTATAAAGAGTGTTTGCGAATTTGACAAGTCGATAGTTTAATTATATAGTCGAAAATTAATTTTTTTAATTTCTTAGTTCAAAAACGGTTTCATGCCCGAAGGTTTCAATTCCAACCACTGTTACGATCTTTCACACATGAACATGCTTTTCTTTAAGCATGACGTTTAGATTTACAAAGTTAATGCATGTGGTTTGACCAAGGCACGGATTTGGGATTTAAATGTAGATTTTTCGTTTTTTTTTTTTTATTTATTCTCATTCAATTGTTATAACCAGTGAATATGCGTTGAGGCAGAACTTGAAAGTCGTCTTCACCGGCTTTGGATATCTCCGACTACCTATTAATCATTTAATCTATTTGGAATGATTTCATTTTCAGGGCTTTATACTAATAAGTGTTTCTATGTACATCTATTAAATTTCTTCGGAAAATTTAAGGATTCCACATGTTAAATTACAAATTTTATTTCTGCAGAACTGATACTTGTGAAATTTGCGGAATGAGTGTCCTAGCTGTGGAACTTACAAGTCACCGAAGAACGCATGACGAAGACGAGGAGTCAAGCGATTCAGACTCATCATCCGCCCCTAGTTCTAGGGCTCGACCCAAGAGAAGTCGACCTTCCAGCCCAGCTTACCTGAAGACTCACTCCAAGCGAGAAAAGAATCATGGTCCACCTCCATCGAAAACTTCAGTACGTCTCAAGTTGAAAGTTGAAGCCCAGACGAAACCATACCAATGTCGATTTTGTGACAAGAGATTTGTATCTGCTAGTCAATGCAGGTCCCATGAAAATGCTCATGCTGAATTATTGGAAAGCTCGCGGGAAGAATCTCCTCCGCCGGTCGATACGGGAACGATGGGTGACGCATCCGGTCGTCGCAGACGAGGCCGACCGCCTAAAGTTAGGGTTGAAGAAGGTACAGTTACCACATCGGATGACCAGAAATCTCAATTTCACACTTGTGACAAGTGTCACAGCCCCCGTACCGAATGCAAGTGCAATACACAAGTGAATAAGAATGCTCATGTACCAGATAATATTATGAATCAGACAAACGAGACACATCTCTCCAGCAAAATGATAATCTATTCCCAGGATAGGTTACTTGTAAAAGATTCTAATCGTAAACTGCAAGGAATGCCGATTTTAAAACCAAAAGTGGAACCAATGGACAGTGGTAACTCTAATTCGAGCTTAGGTCCGCCAGAACTGATTTCAGCAGAATTAGAAGACAGACTTTTGCCGAAAGATACAAATGAAAGGTAACTTTATTAATTTTTTACTGGAACAGTTAATGTTAAAATAGAGTGGGAATTGAAGGCTAAAAATAATTTTATGTAGTGATTCCGAAAAGAAGGAAACATGTCAAACTTGTGGAGACGAATTTACTAGAGCTAATCTCTTGGACCATATTCGAAGTCATCTGGAGAAAGGTCAACGGAACTGCTCACTTTGTCCATACCAGGGGAATAATCGTAATGACCTCAAGGAACACATAAATACACACTATGGGCTACGTCCCTACGAGTGCCGTTATTGCGATAAAAATTTTTGTTGGTCGACTGGACTCAAAAGGCATATGCACGTTTCACACAAAGATATGACACCATTCGTATGTACTCATTGTCCCTTAAGATTTGAGACACATCGCGAGAGACGAAGGCATGAGTTAACCCATAAAAACATTTTGAAACCCGGAGGAAATAACACTTCTGACGGTAAACCTCCCAGGCGCTCGAGCTTCAACCCTGAGAAGAATTCTGTTAAGGTCCCTGAACGAAGTAGAAGTGTTGCACCAAGTTTCCCTGCTCCGACAACTGGACTTGATTCCAATACAATAGCAGGAAATGATGATTTAGAACAGGAACTCAGGAAAAGGTCGCTTTACCCAATCCCGGAGTTTGCTCCTGCTGAATTAAGATCTTCAGTGAATGTCTCATTTATCGACTTCAGGAATGAGATTCAACCTAAAATTGAACTTAATCATAATCATGCCTCGGATCCTGGAAATGGTCTGATGACTTATGGTTCCGGGCTCCAAGAATTGACTCCGACTCCAGATTTTGTCTCTTTTCCAACTGGGAATTCAAATGATTTTGTAAAGCAAGAGGTCGAACTTCCCATTTCTTCGGGTTCATTTTCGGGAGTACAGCCCTCCATTTCGAACTCCTCGTTTGTTCACAACGCCGCGATACAGACTCCGGAATATTCGGCAAGTCATTTCGATGGTTTGTCCAATGATGGACTTCCAAGCAGTCCGGAGCAAAATATAAGGAAGTTTCAGGCGGCAGATGGAGATTCTCCGGAGATGTACCATGATAAGCCAGATCAGAGGTAATTTTTGCAATAACCAAGTATTCGATATTGGCCAGAAACCGAATGTTCTCTATTACACTGGACTGTTTTACCCATTAAATAAAAGTCCCATGCCGACTTAATTATAATTTCAAATCTTTGTTTGCAGGGAATCCGAGAAATGTAAGTCTTGTAATCTGAATATCCCAATCGACGAATTGATGAGTCACATCCAGAGTCATCTGAGACCGCTACAGAAGAAATGTGATATTTGCAGTTATGAGGCAACTAGTTGGAAACTATTGCCTGAACACATGAACATACATTATGTCCTTAAACCCTTTCAGTGCAATATATGCAAAAGACGTTTCGCAATGAAAGGCTACCTTCGTTCTCACCATCAACAAGTACATGAGAGTGCTGACAACCGAAGATACGTGTGCCACTTTTGTGACAAACGCTTTGTCCGTCCTTGCCATCGGAAGGCTCATGAGAAAGGAGTCCATCTCAAAGAAGGAGAAGCACTTCCTACACCCGAAATGAGGAAAGCTGCATTGGCGTTGGGAATGAAGCAGTCCAAAGAAGAGAAAGAGTCTAAAGGGAAAGGAAAGAAAAAGAACAAAACTTCGACACCCGTTCAAGATGTTCCCATTTCGACAACTCCAGCATCGGCAGCATCGACAAATCAACCAGTTGATTCTACAAATCCAGTACCACGCCAAGCTTACATGCCTGTGCCTACACATTGGTCTAATTCAATTCCAAATAACCAAACACCAGACTACCACAACCAGAGCCACAACCAAAGCAGTCCCCACCACTCAGGACAATATCAGGGTCAAGGTCATGTTGAGATCAAACAGGAAAACTATTGGATGCAATCTCAAACTCATCTTCAACCAGAAGTCCAACCACAAATGCATTCGGCACCCCTCCCCAGCTCAAGCTCAAGTATAAATCAACAACCGAATCATAATTGGACTAATTTTCATTCCGCGACGAACGAATTTGATCTCAAGGGACCGGAATTGAATACAAATCGGTACATGAATACTCATCACGGAGGCCAATCTCAAGGTCAAGTCCATGGTCAAATACAAGACTTCAACTATGGAAGAAATGTAAATGAATATAATTACCACCAAGGTTTCAGTTTAGCCGGAATGCCTCCCATTCAAGATTACTCTTATGGTGTTCAAAATAATACGGGGTGGCCGGATAGTCAACCTGACGCCGGCTTGTTAAATCCTGGATCGTCTGTATCAATGAATTATGGGTCATATCCTGGGAATATGAACGGTGATTGTGATAATAATATCATTGGATCAGACGCTCGTTGGTCAACGGCTGATCCTTATGGGATTCTTCAAACACATAATAATAATGAGCAACAACAACAACAACCCGTCCTTCACGAAAATACTTACACAATTTCTAGACCTGCCGATCCAGTGGTTGATCTTTGGACTGAGTTACGCCATGAAGAATTGAAATTATTCCCAGAAAATGGATTTGGGTCGTACACTCAACAGAGTGGATCATCTTTGGGGCTTGGAATGTCCCAACAACAGATGCAGCAAGGAATGGTTCTTGACGGTTCTTCCGTTGACGGAGTCCCATTGATAGCTCCGTCAAGATCATTGCCTCTCATCCCAGACCTTTTGGAATCGGCTGATGGGTATACAAATGGATATTTCGATGGAATTCCGGAGATTAGTTCAGACAATATGTATGAACCAAATGTGGAGGGGATTGGCAACACGTTTTTTGATGACATGAATGATTTTACACCCGACGATAGTTTGTCAGCGCCTTCCGGAGACGATTTAGACCGGTAATTAAGTTAATTAAGTATTATAATTATTTCACAACTCGGTGAAGAATCAATTGAAGCGTGGGGGTCATGGGGGTCGTCGTGGGCCCGGTGACCGCAGGGTCGTCTTTGCCAGATAATCGTGCTACCAAACTTACTGGCTGCATGGGTATCCCATTCATGAATCACAAATGAATGAAATAATGAAATAATCACGATGAAATAAATCAAGTGTCAAATAAATCACATCCTTCTAATTCTATTTCTTTGCTAAATAGTAAATCGATAATAATAATTTTTACTTGTTTCGTTTATTAGGGCCTCGAAAATACCTTGCCGAACTTGTGGCCTAAAATTTCTGAGAGCTGACATCATTGAGCACGTTCGATCGCACTTGACTAAGGGCCAGAAGACTTGCGAGATTTGTCAGCACACATTTTGCTCTTCAATGGCACTACGTGACCACATAACCACACATTATGCCCAGAAACCACACCAATGTCTAACTTGTTTCAAATATTTTAGTACGAAGCACTCCCTTAAAAACCACATTGTTTGTATTCACGAAGGAAAGCGAGAAGCCAAGTGTCAAATTTGCAATAGAGCCTTCACACTCGTCTTCAGCCTGCGCCGACATATGAGACTGGTACATAAATTGAATCCAAAAAACGGACTGAAACTGGCTCCGTCATTAACACAGCCGCGGGGTCAGTCTGAGAAAAGTAAACTCAAGCAGCAGCAAATGAAAGAAGCTAAACAAGCGAAATTAGATGAAACGCGTGTCAAATTGGAACTGGAAGATGAGAGGAAAGAAGCTGAAGGAGAGGAAGAAAGACGAAATGAACTTCATCGGAGAATTCTAGAGAGAAGTTGGCTTGTTAAACTATTAGACATTGGGAGGAAGTAAGTAGCACTTTTGCATGGACAAGTTTAACTGTGTCACTGTTGTCTATGGAACAACCGTATAGCGTTACCGTACAAATGTGGCTTGCAATGTTATAATTTTTGTCTGTTAGAAGCACAGGGATTGTCCGAGCTTTAGCTTTTGTAACTGTCTCAATTTTATTTTCAAACACATTCCGGGGCAGATCATCCAAGCTTTGCTAAGGACTAAGGACTCTGTCCGGTTGGACTCATTCAGAGAATTCTTTATTTCCCAAACAGCTCAATACAATAACAAAATTGATTATAGAGTTACTGTCTTATCATAAATTTTTATCTCGCAACCAAGATCTCGTTAAATGCTTCGTTTGTTTCGAAAAATAAAGCTAAGTTGAGTTGAGAGTTGAAAAGGTTGAACAGATATATTAAAATAAATTAAAATGGAATTAATAAAACTTAGTTACCTCCACTGAAAACTCTTCTAAAAGTTTTCTGGTTATGTGGTTCCTGTAAAGTTCGACTTAGGTTTTAAACATTTTACTAGATTAGATTGTTTGTACAGCAGCTGTGATTTTGTATCATATATACCCCGACATAATACTCATATTCTCTGAATTTTGAAATAGTAAGTCCATGTTGTAGACAGCGTCCTGCCCAGGCAAGTTTCCAATCCAATCACTGCTTTTAACTTCCCGTTCAAGAAGTATTTATCGCTGACAGACACTTTTGTTTACTGATTTACGCTTTGAGATTAAACCTGGTCATAGCGAGCTTTTCTATTTTGTACCGATTCCACATTCGCTTGCCATTCCTGTTCGGAACTCTAAGATTCTCAAAATAAATGTCACTGTGTAAAATGCTTTAAGTGCTATAAAATTCCTTTCATCTGATTATTTACTTTTTTTTTTATTCAGTTGGGCTAACTTGACACTTTTAATTTCTAGTAAAATAGACTGTGCCGTTTGTCAAACATCAGTTATGGTGAAGGATCTTATAAACCATCGATGGAATCACGAGGACCCTTGTCACATATGCGGAAAACCCGTCCGAATAGATGAAATGCTACATCACGGTGTGACTCATGTGATAAGTCTTTACTGTGAAATGTGTTTTTGGAAAGCACGAACTCGGTCACAACTCTATGAACACATGAATACACATTTAGGACTGAAACCAATCAAATGTAATATTTGCGGCGCAGCATTTGCTTCTCGCACATCTTTAAGAACTCATTTCTTAGCACGTCACACAAAATTTCGCCCTCATCAGTGTAATTACTGCCCGCGTCGTTTTGTTCAGCTGAGCGTACGAAGATTGCATGAAATGACACATTATGGTACTACATGTCCAGTCTGCGATCAAGATTTTGAAAGAAAAAAAGACTTGGTGACACATATGAAGGAAAATCACGCGGATGAGGATCCCGTACCAAGAATGCAATCTCTAAATCAACTTTGACCTTCTAGGATTAAATTATTGAGATAGACCTTTTGTAGGGGATCGGGCGAAATAGTCTGTTTGAAAATATTTTGTATTGTATGTTATTTATTCGTGGTTATGTTTTTGTCTACAATGCAATGCGTTTGCTTTGAGTTCGCCAGTTAGGTCACTGCAGACATTTTAGTTGAGACTTTTAAGCATTCATTGTTTTACAGCAAATCCATGTCAAGGCAATTGCAATTAAGTTATGAAAATAAGTTAGCATTTAGTAATAGCATTTGCTCTATCGGTTGGTTGGGTTTTTAGTTCATTTTTTTAATTTTTTGGAATACTGATCGTTCGTTTCCATTTGTTTTTCGTGTGTTTAGTTACGTCCGAAAGGTTTTTATGGAAAAATTGTATTTATAATAATTTCGTGGGTTACGAAATTCATCACCAGGAATGAAAATATTTAAAACGATTAGAAAGCTTTTTATAGAAAACACTGGGAAATGTTTTTTAATTTGGAAAGTATTAATGCAACCGTGACACGACGGTTATAACGATAAGCATTTATAAAGCATGCAATTCCTGAAATTAAATTAGGAGGTGGAGTTGAATAAAAACATTTAATACGAACATAATATTTATAATTTTGTAAAATTTTCAAAATTCGAAATAGACATATGTATTTAATCTGAAAGTTCTAAATCTACAACTTCATCATCTACGTCATCCGGGAAGTCTTCAAACGTTGGTACTGGTTTCTTAATTTTCTTCTTTTTCGATTTCTTCGGTTTGCTTTTAACTTCCTCAGACTCCTCATCGTCTGAACCAACATCATCGTCATCGGCTGCTGCCTTCCTTTTCTTTTTCTTCTTTTTCGGCTCTTCTTCTTGATCGAACTTGGTTGTAAAAGTCAATTCTTCGTCATCATCATCATCTTCAGAATCTGACTTTGAAAACAACGTGCCTCCGGAACTCAAACTTTTGAGCGGTTTCTTCTTTTTGCCTAATGTGTTTGCAGATGACGACGATGGTTTCGGAATCTGCTTCTCTTCACGTGTTTCTGTGTTGTTTTTCCTTACTTTGGCGATGAGTCGATCATTGACTTTGAAATACTCCTTCGCAAATGCTAACAAAGGTGGACCTGGTGTATCGACAAGCATTTGGGCTTGCAGGATTCGCTGTGATTGCGTGTCTGTAAGGGAGACTAGACCGTCTTCCATTGCTTTTGCTCGTTTTCCTTTGATATATGTTGCATTGGCTTCAATCTAAATGTAGAGAAAACATTGTATTGACAATGACATCATGAACAAATTCTTACGTGAGGTTAGCCAAGGCAGACGTACCTTATCAATCAAAGTCTTGAACTTTTTAGAAACTTCAACATTTTTACATTTTTTCTTCAAAAAACTCTTCAAATGAATCAAAGTTGGACAGACTATTTCTGGGAAAGCTAGTTCTGTAGCACAAGCTTTACAGGCACCAAGAATTGTATCGAAAATTGCTTCTGATACGGCTTTGAAGTAACCACTTTCAGAAGCATCCGCCTTCAAACAACAAATCAGATCCAAAGGTCGAACCGAGAATTTACCTACCGTTTTTGAACTGAAATCGGTCAAATGTAGAACCTGTCCAAATTAAAAAAAAGTACGCATTGAAGTTCAAAATGAGAAATTTGAACTGCCAACTGCCTAAACATTTTACTCACCTCAGTTGCCAACGGGAGAATAGGGATATAGATTTTGCTTTTGTCTTGTAAATTTATTAGCATTCTGACAATATGAAATCGTAACGGTACGTATTTCCTTGTAGGGATTAATTTGATCGTTCCAAGACATATCTGCAAAAAATGCGATTTTGTTAAACAAATTCGAAATACAAAACTTTGATAATTTTGGACCTCGAATACACTCGGTTTCTTACCTGAACAACAGGGTATACGAGTAATTTGAGTTTGTCATCTCCATTTCCAAGGGCTTGAGCCAGGAGATCACACCACAAATGAACAGAATGTACAAATTGCCACGAATAAACAATTCTCGACGCTTCCTTCTTACTCTGATTTACGTGCTGATTCGTGCCAGCGGTAACAGCGTTTCTTAAATGAATTGCAAGTTGACGAATGAATGGAAATGCAACAGAGTATGAAAGAGCGGTGTCGAGAAGATATACTTCCACTAAACTACTCCTCATAAAATTAATGGAAGGCCACGAATTCACAGACGTAAACTTACAGTTGGACACGTAAGCCATGTACATTTGCTAAAAGAAATAGAAAATTATTCAAGTTTTCGATTTTGAAATAAAATAATTGTGTGAATAGTATTTACCTTGAAAATGCGGGTCAGGAAAAGGTTCTTGTTATAATTTGCCATGCGAATGATACTCAAGAAAGCTAACACTCGGCAAGAATCTTCGCCTGTTGCCCAAGCGTTAATTAATACTTTCAACAGTTTGTAGCTTTTGGTTGTCATTATTGCAAAGAATCCGCTCATCTTTTGACAATGTCTTAGCACCGATGCAATTGCTTCGGGATTTCCCATGGATTTTAGAAACTAAAGTAAAAATAACATAGCTAGAATAGAATTGAAATTTAAAATCAAAATTGGGTTTTCAGTTTTCAGTATACACACATACCGTCATGAGTGAAGACATATAAAGCTTGATTTTGGGTCGAAGTTTGGCCCATTTTGATTTACACTTTTCCTTCACATCGAATGGATTCTTGTCAAACTGAGTCTCAGCAATAACTTGATTATTACTTCCAAGAAGGAATCTAACACAGAATCCTTTCAAATGACGAATACAAAGTCTGACGAGGGCATTGAAATGTGATGAACCCTCGACTTTCCATTTAAGACCGGGAACCTTTTCTTCTTTCAGTATTGTCTCAACTGCACAATCAAATGCATCAACGACATCCGTCAAAACTGTCAAATCTCTGAAAATTCATAATAAAAGATTCAAGCTTGTTATTCCTAAGCTATCAGCTATCCCTAAAGAACTCACTTCGTGGAAGACAATTTCCTTTCCCAGTCAGCCATCACGACCAAATTAACGATGCCCTTCTTTAAGAATTTATCTACTTTCGCTTTCAGGACGTCAGGTTCTTCGTCCTCAAGTTCCTCTTCTGCTTCAGAGTCGGACGCAACCTTCATAGTTTACACAATCAAGCAATTAATTTTTGTAGTCATTGAAATTATTTTCTCTATTTGAACAATCAAACCTCAAGAGAGGCCGGTGGCTTGTGGACACCTTTAGCCCCCTTTTGCTTCGTTTCGTCTAACTGTTCTCCATCTTCATACTCGGAGTCATCATCGTCATCATCGCCATCTTCGTCTCCAAAATCCAGCAGTCCCGCATCATTCTCTCGTAGATAAGCAAAAAATTCTGGGTCACTCTGTGCCAAATTTTTCAGTTGTGCTTTATGAGTATCCTCATCCGCACTATCGACTTCACTTTCTGAATCGTCCTTCACCCTAAGTTCTACATTTGGTTCTTCTTGTCCGGCAGTTTTCTTTTTCTTTTCCTTCGTTCTGTGTGTGACAAGAAATTAAAATCAAATACAGGTACAACGGTACTAGTAGCCTTTGCACTTTAGACTTTACATCGCCAGGCTATCGTGAGGGTTCAATACCTCCTACACACATGGTACCGTATTAGCAGTAAACATGTAACTCTTCGACTAAGTTTATTTCCACCTTTCAGGGAACCCAACCGTACATATTTTTGGTATTTGGTACCAAACCTATGTTTTAAAAAACATTTGACGTGACTACAAGAACATACGATTTAAAAATACGTGGTGTTACTTTTTAATATCAGTCTCTTCCTCCTCATCCTCATCCTCAAATTCCATACCGGCCAGAGAATCTTCATCCTCTTCTTCATCATCTTCGTCACTGTTAACTCCTCCGAGTTCCGTCTTGTCCTCGTCCTCAGAATCATCTTCTGCTTCCAATGCGGCCGTTAATTCCTCATCCGAAGAAGCGTCACCTGCGAAATCGTCTTCATCATCATTTTCTTCGTCACTTTCCTCCTCGTCGATGTCCACATTTTCATCATCGTCTTCCCCGTCAAGGGTGTTTAAAAAATCGTCGAAATTTGGAACTGCAGGTGTTGCACTTGTGGTCGCAGATTCTTCGTCTTCTTCTTCATCTGGAGAAAATTTTGGCGGAGGCCGAGGGGCTTTCTTACCCTTCATTATTGTCACTTTTGAGGGCATTTATCACTGAACACCAAGAGTTACTGATCACTTTGGACAGGAGTAAAAAGACCGCACTCCTTTTCGGCACGTGCACTTTGATGAAAATACTCGAATTCCCCGCGTTTTGTGACTTTAAGCGTACAAGTTTCCCCCATTGAAAGATTTGACTTTATGGTTTGAGCATAGACTTAGAATAGATAGTCAACTATCTGTAGATAGTTGACTATTCTCCTATTTCTATGGGTTTGAGTCCGTGCTAAAACCGCGGTGAACAACATTAACGTTGGTGGCATCTTGCGGCCATCTTTGTTTTTGAAATTGACAGCTTTATTTCATCAATTTTTTAACTTATATGACTTACCAAATACCAAGACAGGGTTCGGATATTAACAGACTGAATTATCATAGTCTAGTCACAAATGTGGAATTGTCGTTATCATTTAGAGCAGATCGTAGAAAATGAAAATTGTAAACATTGTCGGCCATCGATCTTGATTTTTCATGTTGAATAAGTACTACGTCAAGACCCGCAGCGTCACACTTTTCAGCAGTGAATTTGAGAAAACCATGACTAACTGGCTAGGCAGACAGAATTACATAGGCAGCTGAAATATTCAATTTTAAAATAAATATTAAATATTGAGAGTTTAAAGTCCGGTTACTTTCACCCTTTGGGTCTTGTCACAGACTTCGCTCTGATCCGATCTAAT
>JAQFYE010004130.1:0-13955 GCA_034694305.1 Protaphorura glebata
ATTTGTGAAGCACCCTTAAGAGTAATTAACACCACATCCTCTCTCAAAACTTTAGGTAACTTAAATCTTTTTCTAAAGTTTTCAAAAAATAACGAAATAGTTCCTCTAGCACCGATAAACAAACCTATAACTTCAATGCTTTTTAACTTGTATTTTTCCATTAAATGTGGACGACATGGATTATAAATTTCGCATTTCAGTTTATGCACGACCTCGGGATAATAAGAGTCGACTTCAAACTTGACTGTTGGATCTATTACATATCAAAGAAAGTCGGGTATATCTCGACTCGACTTTACCTATATTAAAATAGACGATAAGCCGTCATTTGACAGATAATGTGTGATATGTGAATTATAACCCCTAGTATTTTTCATATGCTAGACATTTGTACACGTGCTCATGAAACTACGTCAATAATTTCTGGAGATAAATTTGAATTTTTTGGCGTCCGTCTCACGTTAGTGACCTTACGTAGGACGAACCGCACTCACTCTTGAATTTAAGCCAGATAAAACACTAAATTTATATTGAAATACTTTCCTCTATAGAACCAACAATGAATGAGTTCGAGATATTCAAAACAATGGAAGGCGAAAATGTGGATATTTATTTTAAAAAGACAAACCAAACATTTCATATTGACGGAAAGAAAAGTCGGCGAATCCGGGGAAGTGGTTCAGAAGGTGGAAAGAAGAAAGTTGCCAAAATTCCACATGCAGCTTTCCAACCTCATACAAAGGAAGAATTTGACGACGTGCCATTGGCCGCGATCAAAATCAAAAGTTAGTCATAATTGGCATATCAGAGCGGTAAAGCTTCTAAATAACGAATCCGAACGAAATTGGTCGATGTATAGAAACATTATGACATTTAATACGATCGGGATTTCTTAGACATGGCTTCCAGTAGTTGAGGAATTTTGCTGACAGTGGATTTCGGACATCGTAGAAATCTGAAATATGTAATGCTCAAATAACTATAACCTGAGGGGACTCGGCAGACAACATTCAAGTCGGACTGGATGTCTGACCTTTATTATTTTTACCGGATTGATTGTTACTAGCACAGTCTACTTTTCTCTCACAATTTTAGCGTGATTTCCTCCCATCTCTTTATTGTTACAAAAGTTATGTAGCATAATAATAATATATACGACTGTCTGTTTAATGTAAACTATGACAATCTTTATAAAGCACCATAAATCCATTGAATAAATATTGTCATGTATTGAAGGATCGTAAATTATACAGATGGTTTACCGCTGCTCTCTACAGCTGTTCTATTTACATGTTTCCAAGATAATAATTTCTAATCTATTATAGCGCCAGAACTGACGCCACCACCCAAGGCAGTTCTGGAATTTCGAGCTGGTCTTGCCGGGAACTCGAGTAACTCGAGCAATACCACTTCAGAACCTTTTACCGATGACAAAGGCGGTTTCAATGTCCCACCGGATGTACTAAGAAAAGGTTGTGTTGACATCCCAAAACCTCTTCCAGGTGAGTAAATATTGTATTTCAATTTAAATCTGGAAGGAACCCCAGTTCTTGTAAGGAATATCTTCAGTGCGTTAATGTTCTCAAAGCGTTCCAACCAACATACAATAATCCGAACCAGGTATCGAACCCTCGGCACAATAATGTAGCATTGGAAGGCTGCGACTACTTCTATGCTAATGTTACCACAAAACAAAAGAACGTTAAATCATTTTTAAAATACAGTTTCCCCTGGTAAACTTGTCGGTCCACCGCAGCCGGAACCAAATCCAATATATCCGCCCTGCCGTAAGAATCAAAGATGAAAAGACTCATTAATGTAAAATTAAAAAATGTTGATTTATTTATTGCAAATATTTTCATCATCATTATTTGTTTAGCTTTTGAAGATCCATCTACCGAAGAGCCGATACCCTTAATCCGGTATAGGGGTCGACTTGAGTGGAACCAACCTTGTATAATGGACGATGATATTGCGGAAATTCAGCTCAAAGGTCAAAGTAAATTCCCACCTCTGACAGCCCCACCTGTGGATGTATGTTTTTTATTCATGTATTTTCTGACTGTCACACTTAGAAGTGAGCACGGTGGTTTAGAGTTAATGTCTGAGTTATCCCATGAAGTCACGAGTTAGCTCTGGTCGTTTTATAATTCCTGGTGTTCGACGGTGCTTAGTTATCTACATTTGTGGATCGGCCGGCCTCTGGAATGACTTCTGTAGAGGAAAGCCATATCGCTGATATCGTAAAACCGATCAAGCGCTGAACTGAATATATTTAAATGGCTATAACATTTACTCTGTTTACTTCCACGTACAGGATATTGAGAAAGGTCTTGTGGACAAAGGAGCCGAGATTGAGAGCAAAACCTGTAATCAGAGAAACGGTCTGGAATGTTTTGAAATCCCGTTAGCTAGTGGGACCGGTGTAGAGCACAGGTGTCGTTGTATGGCTGCCTTTGGTCAAGTAACGTCTAATCGTCTTCAAATCGGAGGGAAATGTTACATTCCTGCCGACAAAGGTCATTTCTCGGATTGTTTTGAGAATCAAGCCGGGTTTCCGTTGCCAACTGGTGACACGGTGTGGAATCCAAGAGAATTCAATCCGGTTTTTCTTCCTTGTGTACCAAATGCTGTATGTCGAGAGAATTCACTTTGGTTTGGGAAACGATGTTCATGCAAAAAAGGGACAATACTTCAAAGTGATGGGACATGTGACAAGGGTCGATGCTTACTTCCTTGGAAATTTCTGATCTTCATCTGTGCAATTTTCCAATTTGACCTTTAATCCTAGATCTCGCCGAATATAAATGCAAATAGGGGCTGCGAGATTATTTGCTGGATATATCAATTTCGATTGACCCTTAATCCGGGACCACGCCAGTCATTGTAATCCAAGTGTAACTACACAGAGTAAAATGCTCACTGGGTACAAAAGTAGAATGAATAAAATGAAAATGCGTCGTATCGGAACGCTCTTGATCTTTGACCTTGTTCGCATCTAATTGTAAATGCCCATTTACACAGGCAACTCGAGGGGCTTATTTTGTGGCTCTGGCAATCCTTAGAGTACTATTTTGTTTTCATGGTGACCTCTGACCTGAACTCTCATCGGTCGATTGTAATTCATATGTAGCTACATAGAGTAAAATACTCACTGGGTCTCAAAAGTACAATGAATAAAATGAGAATGCTTCGAATTGTGACATCGATTAATGATAACCAATGATGGGGCCGAGTTGCAGAAGCGTTCATAAGCTCCGCCTTAGTGAGGTTTTGATTAGATGTGCTCGTTTGGTCACCCGATATTTTTGAAGTTAAGTTTTGGACCGGAATTGACATTTCAGACGTTTCTTCCAGTAAGAAAATGTCCGGATGCGTAATAGGAGTGGACTCAGATTCAGTCTTCATATTTTTTAGACTAGTTCTCCAGGTTTCATTGTCATCGCTGTTATCATTGTCCCTGTTACCCCTGGTTGGATTTGGATTGAGCGTAACAGCATCAGATTCATCATCAGAATCAGAATCACTATTCTCGAATGCAAGCTCAAAATTTCCTGACCCAAGGGCTAGTATGTCCTCGGTCAAATTCTCTTCTAATTCTTTTTTTGAACACAATTCATTAGAATCACAAAAGTAAACGCGGTCTTCGTCAACAGGAATCGTCGGAATTTGAACCGCGGTTTCAAAACCTGGCAGTTTTTGTGGAGATGAAGCTCTATGTGTAAAATGAACATCTTGGTCGGTTGGAAATACTGTGGGCGGAATTGCAAATACCCTCACGGGTGGAATTTCTGTTGAAATTCCAGAGTCGAGATCAGAATTTGTGGTCGTTGCAGGAATTGGAGTTGTAGAACTCACGTACGGCTCAGTGACCTTAGAAACAAGTACAGTCATAATTTTTGTCCACAATTCGGGCGAGGACTTTGTAGGCTGTGTTATTGCTGTTTCCGAAAATTTTGTGGACACTGTCGGTTCTATCACAGTTTCGATGAGATGTGGCAGTGCTGTAGCCGTTCTTGGGGTGGAATGGGGTACCGATACTTGGTCATGAAATAAGGTCGTGTTTTCGGAGTTATCTATTGACAAAATTGATACTTCAGACATGGGCGCGATTTCTGGTGAAATCGGTACTACCTCCCTTATAGAGTTACCTATCTCTATAGTCGATTTTGTTTTTGAATCTTCTGAAGGGGTAACAGTTGTTGTAGAAGCTGATGCATCTTCTTTTGATGTAGTAGCGTTTCTGAAATTAATTATCGGTATCTTAGAAAACGAAGTTATTTGCGGGAAAGTCGATATTGTGGTCAGTTTCTCCGGTTTAGCAGTGGTAGATGCTGATTCAATTGCAGCCGTTTTAGATTTCCAAGGCCATATTCTAGTAGAGGGCGCGGGTGTTGTCCGAACTTCAGCTAGAGTTGTTTGTAATCTTGGGGATAGTAAATCGTCATCGGGCTTAAGAATTCTCAGGACAGATGGAACTGGTCTTGGGCCGTAGAGAGACTGCAAAAATTATAATTAATGAGCTTCTAGATAATCAACGATTAATTTGCTGATAATTAAGGGCTGTAATTGAATTACAATTTTCCAAAGTATCGGGCGTAATTACCTGAAGCTGCCGAATATCGTCGGGGTCAAGGAAGACTGGGCAAGAACTATCGCCTTGATAAGGACTCATAATTGCATTGCGTATCATGACATGGTTTAGTCCTAAAGCGTGACCAATTTCATGGGTCGCCGTATGTAAAAAGGTTGTTCCTTCCGACCATGTGAAATTGTCGTTGAAATGAATGTCACCGCCTAATTCTTCCCCGGGGGGATAGGCATGACCCAAAGTTTCAGCCATGTTCCCAGTGAAAGGTGTTTGATCACCATGTTCTCCCATTACGAATCGGATGTCGATGTCAACCTGAGAGCCAATTTTTGGAGGGAAAAAAATTGCATCGAATATTATAACGCAATGGATTCAGCCTTACGGTTCGGAAACTAGCCGAGCGGATCTGAATCTTCCCAATTTGAGAATTATCCTTTCTGTAATGTTATACGAATTATTTTAACTTTTAAAAACTCACCTCCGAATCTATTCGACTGCTTCGAACAAATTTTAGATTGACATGCTCCTCCCACAATTTAAATGCTTTAGAAATATCCTTGTCAATATCTGATGGACTGATAGGTTGTTTCGTATATTCGCTGACTCGATATGTGATGTATTTCTTGTTCCACTTGTACATTCTCCTGGGAGGATTTACTTTGGGCATAATCTCATTGTTTGTTGTTCGTTTATTTCGTCGATTCGAAAAAACCAATTTTGAATAATTTTCACTGTCGCTCATCCCACAGCGTGGGGTCAGCATTAACTCTAGTGTGGAATTGTCAAGTATCCCCGTTTCTTCCAAACTGTTTATTGCCTGGAATCTCAAAATGGAATCTTCTTCAGGAGACGACCAGGACGTTTTTCCAGGAACCAGGTACCCGAATCTGGCCAAGTGATCCTGAAATTGATTCAATCCAATCAAAAAATGCATTCATTCGCACTGAATAAGCGTAGTAGAGCGTAACTATTCCATTGCATGGCATGGGAATGTCGAGAGGAAAGTGCATCTGCTTTTGTAATATTAATTCCTTGTAGGCACGCGACGAAATGCATAAAACTCCGAAAAAGTGAGAAAAAAAGTTTCGTTAGATGAAACGAAATGAATAACGACCCAACGCACCAAACACTATGAGAATTGATTTTCCAGCGTAGGAGTTTCTAGCATCTTTAAAGTTATAATTATGGAGTTTGCAAATAATCCGAAACTTTCGTTGGGACCGAACTCTCATTAAAAATGTAAAGAGTAAATTAAAATTAATTAAATGTAAAATGATAGTTCTAGATTGTTGTGAATTTCGGCCATCAATATCTGCAATAACTTCAAGCTAAATTCTAAAATATTTTCTTGCATTGGCGTGAGACCTCTTCATGTTACTTCATTTGACAAGTCTTCTGAATTCCTTGATTCGAATAAAAAAAAATTCACAAGAAATGCAGTTTCTATCTGACCTAGATTACAAGATTATTGTCGCCTATACCTCAAAAAATGCTTAACAGAATCTGATGATATTTGATTGAGGGAATCCTGAGCGTATAAAAGTATTCTCGATACAAATAATGGCCTAATAGGATTATTGAACGTACATAGTTTCGTATATTCAAATTGTTCTGGATTACCATACATTACAATCAAGTGTTGTCATTACTAACGCCGTCGCGCAGGACAGTAAAAATAATCCCAAAGTGAATGTAGACAAATGAACTTGAGCAATTACTTCTTTGGCGCTGTTACATATCGAGATTTGGAGAGTCTTAAAGGTTGTAACATTTTACTGTTTTATAAATAAAACATTAAAATGTAAATAAAACAGCGCACTTCTGTCCACAACTTGCGTTTATCAGCTATCGTATATCACTCATCAGTTCTAATAGTCAAGAGTTAAAAGGCTACACCAAAATCTGATACCCTCAGTGTTTATATTATGACAGTGAGTACAGGGTGGTGTTTGTATGTAGTAAGTTGGACGTATTTAAAAAAAAAACTACATTCATACAATTTGTGCACAGTTCAATTTTCTAAATTTTCTTGTCTTCCAATCGCAGCAGATTAGGGTTTTGCTTAGCAAAATGGTTTTGAACCGGCGTGCACAATCTACTAGTCTTGGTTCTACTTGTGATGTCAATTTAATAGCAATTTGTAAAATGTTCAACATGAGCAAGAAAGCTAAAAATGTGTAACACTTAGAAGATTGACATAATTTTTGGTTGCATATTCGGTGTTTTTGAAGTACTTTGAATGAAGGTTGAAATGAAGAAATACGCCGTGTGGTGAAAAATCAAGTGTCAAAATAATGCGATTATAAATTTCAGTTTTGGAGACTTCTGGAATTGGTAAACAGAGTTTGCAAAATTGTCTAACGATTATTAAATTATCTCATTAAATATAAATTCAAATAAATATTATACAATAAAAAATTGAAACTTGACTTATCGTTAGTAAGAAATAACATAATTCCTTGACCTTACCTTAACACTTTCTCTGAGAAATTCTTCACCGATGCTGTTGCTGCTGTCACTATCACTACTATTAGCTCCAAAAACTTGAGGAATAGTTAGTAGTTGTAGTAATATTGAAATTGAAATGATGACTGCACAATTTGTAATAAGAAAGAACCCAGTCCGCATTGTAAACTATTAGTCGTCTAGACCGCAGAGTGTTGAAATTCATTTGTAAGAAAAGGAACTCACAGAAGACACAGATGCACATTCAATTCAGTCTTGGTGATTAAGATTAATTCATTTCTGTCTGTCATGACATAATTTGTGTTTGTGAACCATTTCCAGTTTCCAATATCCAGAACGAATGGAAGTAAAAGTCAAAGTAAGTAAACGACAGTCAGAGTCGTCTCAAGAATGTGGATATTTGCACGAAAACTTCCCTTTGCCAAACTCACACACCAGGGAAAGTATTGGGATGTAAAATTCAGGATCCTGAAATTTTCAGAAAGAAATGGGCTCAACTGGACACTACTGGACTAGATTTTATTTGGTTTTGTTCGTGGATTGTTTTACATTCCTGACACAATTCATACTATATTGTAAATTTTAAGTGTTTCCTTATCTGGCATTTTCTCGCAGAATCTTTCACTAAAATTTAAATAATTTTTTCGAGTCGTTCGTTAATGAGAAGATATGGCGTTCCAGTTCAATTTTAATTCTAAGATCGTAGGCTTCCAAAAATTCTACATCCGAAAAGTGTTCCTTGTGAATAAAAATCAATGAAAGTTCAGCTACTAAGTCAGTCCAGAGTCAAATTTAGAGTTAGTGATGTTCGTGTGAATAAAATAAATTGACATTTCGTTCCCCCTTTGCTCCCGTGTTAGAAATCTTGTGGTCTTGTAGTCTAGTGTCTCAGTGTTTACATGTCACGCTTCATTAAAATTAAAAATTATGTTCTTTGAGTGAAAGACTAATCGGAAGGAGTGGTGGAGAGTCATATTAATGTTACTCCTAACGATTCTCATACAAACTAACTTTTTGGTGCGGTGACACTTGACAAGGGTTATCGAGTCTATGTAATAACAAGGAAACCGCTTTCCATGAGAAAAACTAAGATCGATTCGAAGGAAAACTCGAGAGGTCATATTAATAATCCAGGCATTTTGTCGCCAGATAAATACAGATCCACCGATAGCGCCTGGAAATGTTTAGAACTCTGCAAGTGTGTCTTTCCAGGCAAATTCTACTGAAAACTCCCCAAAAAGTGTCGACGTACACGTAAAATAATATTATTTACCGGTAATATCTACATATTCTCTACTACGACGAATTCTGGTCAATTTGGATTTACATGTGAAAGTGGTTTCCTTGTGTAAGAAAAAATTGTCCACGTTTAATGTTCAGGATTAGGAGTTCGGTACACCAGCACGAGCACCAGCACGAGGCCAAAATTAAACATGAAGTAATATGGCGGAAAATCTGTTTCAAGGAAATGTACAAGATGACCTAAAAATAAAAATTAGACCACTTTGCAAAAAAAAATGTCAAAATTTTAATTGTTGGGATTTTGGTGGTGTTTGGAATGGAAGTGTGACTTTAGACACCCACGCACATTTCTTTGCTTACTCCTTTAAGCCCCGACTCCTAACAAAAGACTGAATGAATGAATAGACTGGGTGTGAATTGTCGGTGTCTGTGAACGAAAATGAAAATGAACGTGCTATGCCATGCCATGGCCAACTATTTTTTTAAACATTCATCCAAAGAACCAGGAAAGATTTTGAAATACGTTAAAATAAAATCCTTCCTTTTGAATTGTTTTCGTATTGTATGTATGCATTGTTTTCCTACATTTTGTTGTTCTTTCTGCGGGATAGACCGTGCGTGATTTCATTTGATACAAACCATTTGAAATTTGAGTGACAGGTATACTCAGGCAGGTAAAAAAAATCAATTCCATTACCATTGCTACTTTTGTTAATTCCGCAACCTTCCAAAGTTTGAAGTGCTCACGAAATTGCAAAATTACAATTAAGATTCATTATCTTCAATCAGTTTCGGTTAATTGTTCTGACTGTTTTTGTTTGTCTAGATACACCCTTCAGACTCTGAAACCTGTCCGGCTTGTTTCTTTTGAATTTTTACAAGGGGCAGTGTCTGCTTGTAAAATTCATGTTTTTTTTAAACACCTAAATGTTAATTCGAATAACACAACCAGAGGATGGTGCGGACAAATAAAGTTTTGGTGCATAGCCATACGCCTATTATACTGTACTGAATTTTGCATTAACAATTCATCTGCTTTCTGACATGCCAGTGGGTGCACGGAATCACAAATTCGATGTTAAAATTACGTGAAATGTTCCCTATACAAATATTTATTAATTATTTAGTTATTTTAATATTCATGATTAGAACACATGGATAAAATATAATTTCAATTCCCGATAACCCGAAACTTTAAATTTTTCTTCAACTTTATGAAATTGAGCCGATCTTCGTCAACCCGAATTTATAGAACGCCAAAATAGTATCCCTTGTTAAAGTTTGTTTATTTCTTTTAAGAACCCGATTTTTATGACTTTATGGGCCCTTCTTCAATTTTTAAACTTGCTTCGCCTTGAAAAAAAAAGGTACATGCTGGGCCCGTATGGGGAACCAAATTATAGCTGTCAAAAGAATGGAAGAATATTCAGTGAATCTGCAGAAATTCGAGGTTTTATTCACTCTTGTATGCAAATCCACCACTGACACTCACTCTTTACTCTTAGTTAGACAAGTTAGTTTATTAAACGCTCACGATTCTCTTTTCTCATTAATAATTTTCTTGGACAGACGACGGCACTTGTATAAGATTGAAGACCCGTTCTGTTTGGTCGTCTTAAATAGTGTGTGTAAAATGTTAATTTTGAGAGGGGTTGCTTTATTGTACTTTTACAAAAACAATTAGGACCTTACCGGTTTTGGACCTAATTGATTGGCTTAATTTCAAACCCAACCTGAATCGGAGTCGGATTATGGTATTGCCATATCGTGGATAATTGTGACGCAAAATAAATACCCGTTGAGCCCAAAAATAAATCCTAAGTAGTAAGGTCCTCATAATATGTAAGTACCACCTTCGAAAAATTGTGTGAACACGGAATTTATTAAAAAAATGCAGCTTGATTTCATATAATTTATGGTCTCCATAATTTCTGAAGATGCAGATTAACAATGAGATTGCAGACAGCGGTTTGAGTCGCAGCCGGTTGACCACAATTGAATTGGCTTGACTTGACCCGTCACGCCATGGTTTTAATTGTTGTATGAATATAAGAATAAGTTATTACCAGTCACATTGGTAATTATGTTAATAAGTATTGTAATTGTTTGAGCAATGTGGGTCGACCATACGATGGGCAGGGACATTCTGGATTTGGAAGCACAGCTGGAGTCCATCCTCAATCAAATAGAAAAAATTAGCACATATTTTTCATGCATCTTAATTATGTCTATGCTAGGTTAGCATTTATTACGGACTGGATTATTAAGTGTGAATGTTGTAAGTACATACTTGCAGAAAACTAAACAAACACTTTTCAATGTCGACGCGGTATCGCGTGCAATTAATATGATCCGGAGTTAGTTGTTAAATTGTCAATATTTATAATAAAGTTATAATAGATGATCTCTGTTTCAGTCTGTAATTAAACGGAATTTTTTAAGAATTCAAGGAAATGGGCTGTGCGTGCAAAAGCATTTTGTGTCGTCGGGATATAACTGATCATTAATGACCTGCAAGGGTCATTTTCAGCTGATAATTAAGGAAACGCAAAGAATCCGTGCGAATTTGTTTGGGAGATAATTTTCATAATTCATTTCAGGAGGTTTAGTGATACACATTTTACTTGCGGAACAAAACTTCAAAGTGTCAAAAAATTTGTGCCGATAATTAACCCCGCCTAAGAAATCATACTGGCTATATGTACAGGAGTTGCATTGTGAACCTCCCTAAATAAGACATGCACTCTGAACTGAACTAATTGTTTCAAAATGCATGTAATATAAAAGTCTTATTTAATGCTTAAAAGGGTTTACGCTAAAATATCGTATAGTAAAATAGATTTGAAGAGCATCGTAAAAATTCGAATAACCATCTGGGTTTTCTCAATAGTTCGCCCTTTTCCTGTCGGAACTTTCACGGGGAGAACCTTTTTGTGTTCGACTTTTATTTTTAGACTAATAATTGCACAGAAAAAATGAAACAATTTTCCTTTGAACTTTGGAAAATCACCGCTAAATTATTCCATCCCGGTTATCTTGAAATTGCCAAGTCCGCTGCGGGGGCCGAAACTGAGGTTATGCTGGCAAAAAAATTTCTCGCAAGGTGGTTTTAGCCATTCAAACACAGGGTCTCGTGTCCAGCGGCGGTACAAACATACATAAGCACTTTAAAAGAAACAGCTGAGCCATCTCAGAAATAAAAATCAAGTCCCCTGTCGCAAAAAATTAGCTTTCACCGGGAGGTAAAATTATTCTCGGAGGTTTCGGTGGAATACGTAGTATGTTTGGAAGGTTTCAAAAATATCTGGCAGCGAATCAAAATATTATCTGCAGAAATCAGTCATACATACTTGTACTCATGACTGTGACACTTGAGGCAATTTGTGAGTCGAAAGAAGAAACACATTTTATAGCATTTTGAAGATCCAATAAACCAAGCCTAGGTTTACACTCATAATCCATACAACGAATTAGTCAGAGATTTATCTTCTCGTTTCCTGTTTTATAGCCAGGCGGGACAAGTTTATAACCACACAAAGTGCCAAAGCCTGTCATGCAATCTACTACTTCAAACTTTTCAGTTCTGTTTACAGCTTCAAAAATATATGCCAAGTTCATAAAATCTGGAGCGCGAGCGGCTAATTGCCGTACCTACGGTACGTATGGGGTGGAAAATACAACAAGACTCTCTTATCCTTAATTTTTTTTTACGACATTCGACTTTACGTGGCAATTCTACAAGGTAGAAGTGTATCTCGATCTGCGAATTAGTACCCGGCACTCATTTTGCAGGTTGACCTCCAATTCCCATGCGTATAGCGTGCAGATTCTATCACCGGATTCATTTGCACAAATTATTGCAGAATATTTCCGGGTCATGATGGAATCACCGTTTTAAAAAATTAAGAGCTTGAAATTAATGATTTGAGAAAATCTAGTTTCGCAATTTGCACACTTTGAGGATAGAATATAATAAAAAGTTAATTAAAGGAATGTTTACGAAGAAAAAGGTAAAAACGCAAATTCATTGCAAATCTGTTGTAAAGTAAGATCAGACAGTGCAAACAGGTGCACTGGAGTGGACAATTAATCAAGTAATCAAAACTAGGCAGACCTGAATCAAAATTATAATTAAGACTCGCACATACATATAATATAAAGTATTTATGATGGCTACCTTTGTCAGACTCGTATTCATGTCATAAAAATTGGCAGTAGTAATTATACAGATAACTCAGACTCTCAGCTTGACTCCATGCACACATGTTAATTAGTTTTGTTAGACAGACATCGTAACTACAAGAAAACTTCTTCTCACGTCACTCAAATCTCGACAGACTAGTATTTTCAAGTGTCCTGGTCAGGAATACAAAAGTTTCGTAGGCGAAATTATTTTTTGATTCTTCGTGACTAGTTATACATGAAAATTGCTAGAATATGAAGTGGATATGTATAAAGTTATATATTTCCCTTCCGGTTTTACCAAAATGCAGTGGACGGGCATAAGTTTCATGCAGTGGACCTAGATTTTATCTGGCAGTATTCATATGTCGCTGGTTCTATATTCACCAGATTTTTAATCATCTCCCTAAGTTCTAACTCTAAAATCTGATACCTTGTCAGATGTGTTGTAAACTGAAACCAGGAATTGGAAAGAAAATTGTCAAAATCTTAAAAATTTTGGGATCCTGGCCTTGGAATCAGCTTTCTTTTGGGTGATTTTGTTGATTTGGTGTCGCAATGCCAGATGAATTCGACTGTTTGACCAATAGTATCACCATAACTAGATAGTTTAAATAATTTGTCATCTAAAATACAGAATACTATTCGACACCATACGCCAGAGGAACACAAAGAAAAATAATAAGATTTTTGCACTTCCCACAATAAAACTGATTTTGAGTTGTTATAATTATGATGTTGATTTGAGATGATGGACTGACAGTTCCAGCTACTTAATTGACGTAGACAGAGTCCTGATTTATTTAGCAAATCTACTGGGTGGTTCATATTTATATAAACACTTATGGTCCCCATATAGCTTAAACTTGGCAGAAGCGACTCTGGAGAGGAGAAATTGGAAGTCGTAATTGAAAACATGGAACGCGTAAAATACAACAATTTGTAAACATTTCAAATGTGTTAAAAAATAAGCCATTGCTGTTTGTATATTTCTTCTATGTATGTGATTAGGTCAACATGTCTAAGAATTAACAATTCAGTAGATCCAGTGATCTTGTACATCGAACGCCACTTAAACTGTCATTTAATTTTTTAATTTAAATATATATTAATTTAATTATTAAAAGTGTCGAAGTTCGAAAATCAGAATAACAATAATTGTTACATTGTTTAATTGTCTGAACCTAGAGAATAGTAAATTAAATTACCACTTTCTAAGTTCACAACTCTTGTAGAGTTGTGCTACAAATTACTATCTCACAAATTACTTTGTAAGAAGGTGACAGAGTAGCCGAACTATTATTAACATTTTATTTATTTTGAATAACTGACAAAAACATACATATTTCTCCACTCTCTTAAGAATGTAGTATCTTGACAAACTCTTCCAGATACCCTTAAGGGTGCACGCTTTGAACCTTAAGCTCACCACTACCGTACAAACGAATATTTCGTTTTAAAATTTGAAAAATTA
>JAQFYE010004131.1:0-13954 GCA_034694305.1 Protaphorura glebata
AGCTCTCTCGCTATGTTATAAAGAGGCCTCGCACATTGGTTTCTTCATTTTTCTCTGTTTTCCCTCAACTTGACCTCAACCTAGAAAGGTCAAAAATTGGAATTTTTGGGTGAACTCTTTTCCAGTCACCACATGCAGAATCTCAGGTTGACATTGAGATAATTTTTATTTCTGTACTCTTCATAATTTTGACAAAAACCACTGCATCAAAATAACATTCTTCATGGCCGGGAATCCTATCTTAATGTGTAAGGTCCTTTCATACTCACTTTCTAGCCAGACGAGACTTGTTTCGTTGAAGTCATTCTTTTTTTCAATGTAATTGCACATTTGTTGTGATAAAGCACTAATTAGAAAAATAGCACTGCTTACAATGGCAAAGAAAGGAATGAACAATTGTTGTCATTTTCATTAGTTTACTTAAACGACGTGTTCGTTTGAGAGTCGAAACCTTGATTATACAGTTCTTAAGTGTCTTGAGTAGACTATGACCAATTTCTTGTCAAATTCTTCAATTGATAAAAATTTAGTGGATTCTGCGACAATATTGGTCTCCATCTGTTGTAAATTGGAAATTCATAAACCGTAAACAACCGTCACGCAAAATCCACGCGCTCATTCCATGCCAAAACGAGGTGATTCAACTAAGCGAAATCAACAACAAAATTAAATTGTCCTGATTTGCTCCATTCAAACTGATCATACTAAATTATAAAGAGATTGTTTCCGCTGCCTTTGAAGAACGATAATGTACTTATTACTTATGAATACACGTAAATTTAGTCAATCATAACACAAACAAGTAAAATTTGTGGACAAATGATGAAAAAATTATGTAGTACGAATGGGCAAGAGTATTAACCAGAAAATGAACTCTTTTGAGTTGAGTGGAATAGAATTGTGCCAGTTTCTCTGCACTGCAGTCAATTCCCATCGCATGTACTCTTCACATGATTCTATTCTTGGTCTAAATTTATTCGAAACACCCTTCCCACTGCCTGCACACTTAATTATGCGGAGAGGATTGAAGAGAGGAGTGGAGAGAATGGTAGTGAGTAAGGTGTGTGATTAAATTCATGGCCTAGTCCTCTCTACTCGAGGATATAATCATTAAGGCTCACTAATGACTGTATCCTATTATCATCCTCCTACCTCCCTAATTTGACTACTACATTAGAAAGTGGAGTGCAGAGATTATTACGATTACTGTCACGCTAACAGTCAAGGGAAAACTGTCAGAGAGAAACTTACATTACATTTTGTTCTATAGCTTTCGGCATTCACTTTACTTCTTCACCGTTGTCCGGGTAACCACCAACTTCTATTTATATTTAGTTTTGACACTAATCACTCAGCTCCTACCTTCTATTTAACTTTTGCTTTTCAACACAAAAGTTCAAAGTACATGTGGAGATTAGCTACGAATTTCCTCGTGCATGGGAATAGCTGTATACCTTAAATACAAGTTTGTGGATATTTTGGTGTTCAGGCAACCCGGGACTCATTTCCGGACAGAAAAGATTAAAATCCTTGCTCTAGCTCTTCCAGGATTTTCTCTTAAATGCGTATGAGTGAGTAAATTTAAGCGACGCCCTTGTGATGGAAATTATTGATGAAAAGTCTGGGATAATTTTCCAGAATGAAGTTTTAACTCGTATTTTATTCGAAACACGGCTTATATTCGGTAATTTACAACACACGTTTGTAAATTTGTCGAATAACCAAAAATGTCTTCAGAAATTTTTGCATACTAGAAAGAACTTTGAATTTCCTTGTTGGTGAATGATGGTTGATCGAAGGAATGGGTCTATGTTTTGGAAAATTGGATGGTCACGCTCGGCTGGCCCCGAAAGAAAGAAAGGAAAGCCTGAAGCCCCAAAAATAGGCAGACAATGCAAATTGTAATGACGCAAAGAGCGAGGGAAAGTCTATTTTTACTCCCCTATGGTTCCGTTGCTTTACTAGATTTCGATTATCCAACGAGTGATTACAGAGTTAGAGTTAGAGTTCCCTCAAGCCCTTCTTCGTTTGGGTGGCTGTACGTGTGTACGTAACGTTGCGTACGTGAAGGGATTGTTTTATGCACTATCGATTCCCGGCCTTTCCTCCACTTTCACTCGTCCACACTTTGTACTCTACTTCCCAACGACATTATCGGCTACGAACATGAAAACAAGGAAACGAAGCAAAACATCACTCCTTGCAAACAAAAATCCCTTTCTCGCCTCCAACGGTCCAGACATCGCATTTGGGTTGTCACTTTCGCGGGGAGACGGTGCGGTGAAAGTCGACCCAAACCAAGTGTCGGATCTCGGACTCAAAGATAAAGATTTAGGTCAAGAAAATCAGAGTCTAACCAACGATAGTTCTACTTTCCTACTTGGAATATAACTACTTCCTCCTTCCTCACACTACTAACCCGCTCAAATGGACAAACAATGTTCTCTTATTCCCTTGTCCATGAATTCCAGTTGTGACCATTTCCAAGGTTTTATACAGTTGGTTCGAGTTTTGATAGAAAATAAACGAAATTCAACAGAAAATAAAATTTAGGCACCTTCCAATCTCTTAACGAAATTTAAAAGATGGCGTGCAATTAAACTATATAAATATATGTTCAGTAATCCAATCTTTAAAAGAATCCACACCTTAATTGACATTAGCAATAAGGCCTGGATCTAATGGTTTCCTGGCCATTCAAAGCAGCATATTTCTCGCAGAGATTGGATTTCTTTTCATTTGTCTTAGAGATGGTACCCCTAGTAGTAGGGGAAACGTAAAAATATTCTCCATCTTACTGCTGGGCAATGGACTACAATTTTAAAGACGTCTTCCATAAGATTTCCTAGATTTTAAATATTATTCTGGTCTTATGTGTATTTAAAGATAACTAGAGCAAACACGGACTAGGTCCTGAGTCCTGCACTTTTATGCCTTCTGTCAACTGGCCAAGTTCCATGAGTTTTCTACATAGGTAGGTAGGTTGGAATATTCAGAAGGTCCTGTGTTTTCTCTCCCTGATCTGACTTTCATAAAATCACTCCTTCCATCTGATATTTTAATAGAACCATTTCCCTCTTCCACTACAATGACTTTCTCTCCATCTCCAGGGATGCATGGATGGGAAGACTGCCACGAGGCTTGGGCTTGGTTTGACTGAAGTACGTGCAATGTGTGAGACCCTGGCTGCTTTCTCCAAAATTCTAAAACTCCACATACACATTTCTCTCTCTCACTGTCTCACTCTTTCCTTTCATTTGGTGGGAATACAAATTCAAAGATATTCTACATAACATATAGTCCACGTTTCCTTCCTTCAATTGCCTCCAGTTCCAACCAACTGAATTTTCTACAGAGCACTGCACTGCACTGCTTTGAATTTACAGCTCGTCTTCATCTCAGGATTCTATCCATAGGATTATTTTCCATTCGAACGTCTAAAATAGAAATATGTACTATGGCTTGACTACTCTAACATTCCAAATCACAAATCTACACTCATCTCATGGTTCGTTATATTCTGAAAAGGTCTTTTTCAAAAGCCGTGAGGCACGTGACTACAATCTATGGAATAATTAAGGACACACTCATATAGACCCACCCTTGAGCTCATAAGAAATGTGACTAAATTAGCTACCACTCCAATTTTTATGCCCAGATTTTTAATTCCTCTAATGCACTCAACATTTAATAGGCCACACCTTATGTTGGAGTAATTTCTAGTACACATTAATTTAGCTAATGACAAAATGATGGAATGGCCAACGATTAATAATTTCGCCATCAGTTGGTTTAATAAAAATATAATTGCCCGATTAAAGTGCACACCAAAAATGACATTAAATATCGTTTTATATGTGTTTTCCTTAAGGTTGTGATGTGTTGTTCCCATTTCATTTCATTTATTGTTGATTTTCTGGCTCCAAGTATGAGGAACATAAAAGAATTATTATTCTTTCCTTCCTGGACCATTCTACCCTGGATTTATAGTCTGTGGATCTGAAATGATAGTTAAATTATGAGATGAGAGGCCGTTTGGAAAGGAATGGAACGGATATTAAAATCCAACAACACAACACAACACAACACCCGGGCATAAATGTTTATGGAATGTTTTGGTAAATACAAAAGAGACTCAAGAATCAAATTTCAATCTAACGGGAAAGGGAAGGAAAGCAATAAGAAGTATGATTGTAAAACTTATAGGATGGAAAATTCCAACTTTTACTATCTAAAATATAATGTGCGAATCCCTTATGCGACATTTGTGTCCTTAAACCGCTTTTTATGTAGCTTTCACTCATAAGGGCATTGTTAATTTTGTTAAGACCAACTATATTCTTTCCACAGAATTTCCTCTTCTCCTCTTCCAGGAAGTGACAATTTATTCACAATTTTTCACATTTCTTTTTACAAAATTTGCCAAGCTGTAATTGTCAAGTCAAATTTTTAATAAACTAAAGTACTTACAAATCGGTAAGAATCAAATCAAATCAAATCAAACAATCACAATATTAACCCGGAAATCGCTATATCTACAGTTTACTTTAATATGTCTATTACACTATTCTTTTTTCCAAGTAGAAATAATTTCCTCCTCGTTGTCCTCTTAAAATCCACCAAAAACTTTTTCTTCAGTGTAGTTTTCCAATAAAAGTGATGAAATGTAATGGGAGCGAGCGTATTCCAAATTTCCAGTTTTCTTTGAAAGAGTCTCTAAAGACCCACTTCTAGATTACACAGAACCTGGTGAGAATATACAACAAAAATAGAGAGAACTCTGAGAATCTTCCTCACGACTTGTCAAAAGTTTTATAACTTTCACCCAACATTTCCGTCCGCTCTTCTTTTCTCAAGAGTCACTCGAGCTCAACTCAAATTCACTGATTATCTCGTATTCAACTCAATGGACATGTACAAAAGAGAAGAAAGTTCAAGAAGAAAAATCCCACACTATTTTTCAAGGATTTCTAACAGATTCAAAAGAAATTTGACGGCTGGATATACCATTTATAAGCTAAAGCCAATTTATTAGCATTCTCCAGGTATTGAAAAGTACCACTAAATAAATTCTGAAGGATCTCGCTAGTTTGCGTTGAAAAGTGGCAGTATTTAAATCTGAAAAAGAAATCAAAACTCATATCCCCAAAAAAATCATATAAAAAAGTTTCTTCACAATTTTACATAGTTGCTTCGCTTCAGATACAACGTTCCGTCCATGCAGTTATTTTGACCATCCCACGTTATCTTAAGTTGACCTTTTGTTTGACAATGCACAAATTAGACAATGTTTATAAATTGACAGGTTACTAAAATCCTCTGAATATTTTACAAGGGAGATATACCATTTGTTTCAAATTCTGATACCAGAATTGTTAAGAGATTAGGATTTACAAGGATTAATGGTGTACATTTTACAATGACCACCGTACTACAGGATTTCTATACGCTACGGATTATCGAGTTTGAAAGCAGACACTTGTAGTACTTAGGTTGGAAAACCTATTTTCCAAATTAGTAAATCCGCCCATGTTAGTTCAACAAATTTGAACTCGTTCTCTCAATCCGTAAGCTCAAAGTTTATTCAACTCAATCAGCCAAATCAGCTTAAAGTAGTTTCTATTCTTACTTACAATCATCGAAACGAGAATATTAGCGATGTACTACTTCGAGCTGAAGGGAAGGATTTTTATTCCGAGAACTCAAAACTAGGGAATGTTCATTTTTCAATCTCAAGGTTCACGTAAAAGGTCTCGAGTCATTCCACACGTTTTTGCCTTCTTTCCCTTGGGTTTACCTGCACCACACCCTCCCATAAAAAACTCAATTTTTTAGGTGAGAACGCCGGGTTATATAAGCGGGTACTTAAATTTTACGAGTTCACTTCGCATACTCGCTCGAACAAACTCTACCTACGAGTTAGATCAAAAAATAATACTTTCATGAATCGTGTAATTACAATATTACGACCAACTGATTTAAATATTTAAGAAGGAATTAATTATGTCTAGCAGTATTGACATATTCCTTGTAATTTCTCGCTAAACTGAATTAAAAAAAAAGGTATTGCCGTTACAATTAACGTAAAAAGCTAAAATAGAGTCACGGGTTACTTTTCGAAATAAAAAGTCGACCTGGAGCACAGGTCACATAATTTCGGGGACTTTCTCCACTTAACTAAACGAGGAGGTAGTGGAGTCCGGTTCCTATTGAAGTTCCTTGGTATGTATTTGTTTGTACGCTCGTTTAATTATAATTATCACACTAACGCTGGTAATTTCATTGACTGTCTTACTTTTTGGACACATGTGATACTGCCGTTGTATCCTTGAATGTTAAGAAAGTACCGGGACAGAATTGTACAGCCCAATACGGCGAAAACATTCACTCCTAAGAATTCGTCCAGAACAAACTTGAGTGTTTTATCACCGGAAATAATAGGGCGGTAATCGTGCAAGAAATCCTAGAACGCTGTGGCTCTCCGAAACTATGTAGTCAAAGCAATCGTATTTAACGTTGACTTTGACTTAGACTTCATTTTTTGAGTTCCTTGCTTCAAATCCCTAAATCCTTGACTAAATTCAATCCTTGGATGTGCTCTTGATCGTCTTATCTTGTCAAGCCTAGTTGAATTGTCGTCCACATTTTAAAATGTGACCAGTAGATATTTCAGAGTGGACATTCTGGCTAAGCGCACATTGTGGGCCCTATACATATTTGGACTGTCCATTTTATAATGGTTATAGAAGTACATATAGTCCAGGGAAAGACGTTGATGAATTACTATGAAGTAGATCTTTTTGCATTGGAATTCACGGACATACGGGAGGAAGGATTGTAAGTAGGATGGGGACATAGACTGGTTTACGTTGTCGGTTTTTCCATAAGGCCCGAGTATCTGTGTAGTAGTGTAGGGGTACAAATAGACGTAGTGAAGCATGACTGTGAAAGGAATCAGGATCCATGGGTTCGGTTCGGTCGAGACCATCAGTTCCGTCTTCGTCGTCGTCGTCGTCGTCACGCTTCAAAAGATGAGCTGATCAAGGAACTCACGGATGAGGAGTTTGCCGCGCGTCACTTCCTCCACCAAGACGAAGACCAGACCTTAAGTGAATGTCAACCCCGAAAAAAAAATAAAAAAAATTCCATGGGCCCATTCCCTTCACACTCCACTCAACCAATTTCCCTTCCCGCCTGTGCTTTCTCTTCAGTACTTTCTCCTTATTTTTTATCTCAACCCGAACCCTTTATTTAACTTCTTTTCTCCATATATCACACAGCACAAAAACAACATACACTGCACTCACTTGCACTTCCACTCCCAATCTTCTCTTTTTCCGCCTAATTTATTGACAATCCAGTCTTCAAACAGTCAAATTTTTTCTTGTCCTCAAATTCAAGAATAACAAATCAGTCCATTAACCATCATAATTTATTATCTCCGTGTTCCTACTAATTGTAAATATTCCAGCACAGGAGGAATTCGTGTTCTTACTACAAAACCAATTAAACTGATTCTGATTTTATTTTCCACCTCACGGAAAGGTGATCTGGAAAAGAAGACGGGTTTCAACAATTTCAAAGACAGGAAGACCTTTGCGGACTTTAGGACCAACACTGGCAAAGGTCTTCCAAAGAGAAAATTGGTTGAAAGGAAAAAAAATTCTATAAATTAATGTTGAAGGAAAAACTGAAGTAAGGAAAAAATGAAATAAAATAAAAATGAAGTATACCAATCGTATAAATATACATGTAAAACATTTTGGTTCGACTTTCTCCTAATTTCAAGCTTCCTCAAACCTTTCAGCCCCGGAAATCCTTCTGAAAATTTAACCTAAATTTAACATTATATTATATATGCGTAAAATTTAAGCGCACGCATAAAATATCTAGGTCAATTTATATATAGGATAGAAACCGGAATTGGAGTGGGTCGGATTAAATCACGCCAGGACTGATTCTCGAAGTTGGTAGTACAAAATATACATATGTTGTCAAATGTTTTCCTTCTCACCTTTACAGTCACATCCGCACCTTAATTCTCCTTTGAACATATTTCTAAGCGGGACTAATTCACTTAAATTGAATTGCAATCTGTTCAGTTCAGGAAGAATTCCATGAGGAGGACTGACGGAGTGGAGGAGTGAGGTTGAGAATAGTCAAATAGGGAAAAAGGATGTGAAAGAATCTCAAAATCCAATTCCATGATTTTGATCTTCGGAAGTTCCACACGGGGGTTTGTAGTGTGGGATTCCTGGAGGAAGTGAGCTGTCCCAAAATCGGATTCCATCCACATCACAACCCATCCCAATCCATAGAAAATACTCAACTCCTATTCTCTACCTTAGGTTTAAAGTTCACATGCGAGGTGGGGCATAACCTCTTGGTCACCCTTGCAGACAAACCTCCACTAGACATTTGCTTCGAAAATATATGCAATATTTCAGTTTTCATCAAATCAGATCATCAAAAGTTTTTTTAAAGTTTTAACTTCTTATTCGGTTTTGGTCGAAAGACCACAATATTTTTTTCTTTTGTTATACAAGTTTTTCCACGAAACCGTTTGTCAGAATCGGAATCCAAATGGCTTGTTGGATTCAAAGAATGTACATTTTTGATTTCCTTTGACTCCACCATGGACCAGAACCGACTGCAAAGGTTATGACCCACCCTGCACATCTGTACTGACGCGATTGTTCGATTTATAACTAGCTTGGTAGAAACATCAATACCTCATCCACTCCCTTGAGGTCATGTCCTCATGGTACTGTCGTATATCGTGACAGCATCCAGTACTGCAAGTACTTTTTCTTGCAGGCAGATGCAACTTTCACACGTCACGCCGGACCGACGAACGAAACCAAGTGACAATTCAAAAGTACCATTCAACTTACCTTACTCTACTTATCCCTACACTTCCCAAATCGCCATGTCCAAAAAATTGTTTAGTCTGGTGCCGAAACTACGTACTAACCAAAGTACCAAAGACGACGACTGTCTTACTTAAGGATTCTTTTCTGAGCCCAATGGACTTTGTACTGTACTGACTACAATCCTAATCCCAATCCTCGCCTCAATTCAAGTGTCGTCAGGGGCTTTGTATCAACTACCAAGTACAAAATTCTACTGCACTGACATTTTGTCTAAATTGTAGAACTACGCGAAGAAATCAGTCTTCTCTAGAGACCATTCATGCACTTTCTGCACTACTACTAAAGTCTAAACTGCGGACTGCAGTTGTTGGATTAATTTAGAAAACTACTCCGTGGCACATGTGCTTGAGACAGAGAATAAACTAAAAGACTAACTAAGACGACACGAGGACTCAAAATTAAAGTTCAAACGATGTCATAAAAACACACCTAATCTCCTACTTGTTCCCTTATTCTACTGGAGTAAGGTAATGATCTTTTAATGGGTCAATTTATTAGGTTCTTCATTCTTACAGTGGACGACTTTAGGTTGATTTTGTGTGTAAGGTAGTTCGTATAATGCATAAAGACGATGACTCTTTGTCCGCCGAACACTCCAAGGTGTCGGGCTAACGATCTAATGTCCCAACTTGACGACTTTTTTCTTTTTTTCTTTCTTTCTTTCTCCTCTGCATTTTTGCTTTCACTTTTTACTTTCTCTCGGGCTTCTGCTCCATTGCCTGCCTACCTCGGAGTCACAGGAAAACAAAAAGCGAAAGCTAAGGGTCTCTGCATACAAAACTTATACTCGTATAATAGGATATTATATGTCGCAGGCACCGTTTCAAATTGCTGGCCTAGGGAAGGTATCCCTAGTTGTACCACGTGGGGATAAAGATCTCTGTAGTAAGAATTAAATATTATCAATTCGAGAGAATTGAACCCTCTACATAGCAGAATGACAAATGGGTTCCTGGACTAAACTGTTTGAGAATAAATATCCAGCCGATTCTAACTTTGTTGCCTGTGACAGAAAGATTAGATAGTCAAAGGAATAACTTTGTGGTGGGAGGAATAGGATATTATATTGAAGTGAGGAGCACATGCAGATAAGTGTAAGTGTCACACTTCCACTTCCAAGTCACAGTCCCATGAACCAAAAAATAAGAAAGTTTTTGTGAAAGTTGTCCCTGTGTGTGTCTGGAGGATGAGAGATAGTGCGAGGACATATGGAGAAGACTGAATCGGATGTACGTATGAGTGGATAGGTAGGGTGCACCATATTTTTTTTTCTTATTCTTGTAAACATTTACATTTCATCTCTCTCCTTCTTCCGTTCTATTCCTAAGGAAAAAAAGTTGAGGTTTCCCCTTTGATTTCCTTCCCACACAATTACTCACTTCATAAAGGCCTGTCTCCTTCGGGTTAAATAAATACATGTAAAATCCAGGCTTGGAGTCTCAGTCTCATGTTAGCAAGTGCGTATATCATACTTTCCATGAGTTGTAAATTTGTAAAATGTGCCAAAACGGCAGGGATGGAAGGATCAAGGTATCTCATTATACATTCTTACTAACAAGGCTTTTCCCCAGAGGCGTCAAGAAAAAGACTAGGACGCTAGCTAATCCCACAGACTAACCATTCAACTATCACACACATACATCAACCAATTAGCCAGGATTAATTTTAACTAATTGGCGTTTAATCTTTGTCATTATCATGAAAAATTCTACGTAGCATTTATTTGTTAGCGTAGTCGAATGGAGTATGTAGTCACTTCCGGTTCGTATTCAGCACAGCAGCCATTTCTGAAAAAGCTCTACATTCATTGCATTGCTTGTCATTTAAGCTCAAATCTGCCAATTCTGTCGTATTAACTCTGACCAATCCACAACTCCGAATACATGGAATAAATTTTGGCAACACCCTGAGGTCAATCTTTGGCTAAAACCTTCGTCGTTTCCGCAGTACCCTAATTGCTTGGTTTTCAATGGCCCACTAGATGTTTTTAATGAAAGAAATCAAAGTTATAAATCCGTGTGGCCTGTGTAGGTGAGATACACGTGGACTGTAGGAGTAAGAGTAGTATTGAAATATGACTTTAGGGAAAGTTCATCAGTTTGAGGTTTACAATGTTGTATTTTGTCTGGCGTGTTTTATGTTTTCTCGTCTACTCTCATGTCTTAGACGACTCGTTATTGATAAGAATCCTTAGGGAAACGGACTGAACTCCCTTCCAGTAGAAAACAAGTGCCGACGAGGTACTTAGAACTTGTAAATGTTGAAGATGCTTTGAAGTTTTGGAGATCTCTCATTAAAAACCGAGGCAAGGAGAATTATGTATCGATCCTTCCTCGTCCAGAGGAATGAGTTTCATAAATTTCCAAAAGAAAGGTCATGCATTCCAACGTGTTATTTAACTATGCACTGGTCCTGAACAAGAAGGAACATAACTTTATTCCCATCCTAAGTCGTATTCTATTCCACGTGTAAATGTAAATATGTACAGAACATGAAGAATCTTTCTGTTTATTTTTAGAAGAAAAAGTCGTACCTGGTTTTTTCTTACAATTTTCTCAGGGCCGGGTTTCAACAGACTACATAGAAAATGCCGTCAAGTCAAACAAATAGTAAGGATTACTTCTGTTTGCGTACATTCCATCGCCTCTCTGATTTTTGCATAAATGCATTTCAAGAACTCGTCCACTCGGGATTGCCATTTTGCCTTTGGGCGCGTGAAACTGTCTTTTGGATTTCAAGTCTTTTTACATTAGATTTTCTAGTTCGTTCTCAAAGTTTGTGTTCTTCATTTTCCTCGTGAATGCGAATCTCAATTTTCGGACACAGTATTTAAATTTGTTCCTTTCGTTTCATTTTTGCGTTGTACTTTCTTGGAGATTCTGTACCGCAGGCAATTTCAAAGTTTCACGATATATGTATAGGCAAAAAAAATTAAATTTTGAGAACTTTTGGTAGGATGGGCCCACAATTAAATGAATGGATGGTATGTGTGAAAGGAAAAAAGATTTTGGTTCCATTAAGAGGTATGTCAAGAATGACATGTGAAAATGAAATGTTAGGATGCATATATGGTTGTGACATATATAGCAAATAGAACAGTGTTAAGTGCTCAGGGATTTTCTCTTCATGTGATGAAATCGGATCTTGAAAGCGTGAAGGACTTTTGGCACTCGTACAATCCCTATCTATCCAAACTTATCAAAATAATATTATGACGTCTGTGGGAGAGTTTAGCCTTCCATTTGCTACGGAGATGAAAGCACAGCCAACATTCAAATACCCATACTCAAATGAAACCAAATTGATTTAGGGACATTATGCCCTCATTCGGCACTCCTAGTCCATTTTACTGCAATTCTGAACCGAAACCCGGGTATTTTCTCCCCACTCACTCACTACTCCCCTTCCCCCAATTCCAAACTAAGTTCTTTTCAATTCAAGAGTGGAGTGGAGTTGTCAATTACAACCAGATGACAATTATTTATGAGCACTGCACGGGGTCTCCCAAAACTTAACAACCGTACCTTTATTGTCGGTTTTCTCCTTCAGACGTGCTCACCATGTAGTGACTTGTGGAGAACTCTGCATTGGAAAGTAAAATGAAGCAATAGTACAAATATTCGAATACACACTCAAATGGCACCACTTCAAAAGGAAAAATCAATGTTGTTGAACACAAAAGATTTTTCTTGAGTCGTACCGTACAAGAGAGCAAAGCTTTCTCCGACAAAAGAAAGTCTGGGTATAAAAGTGTATTCTAAAAGGAACTAGACGATTTATAATTATTTTAAGACCTGTTTTTGTTGTCATCTTGCTCAAAATTTCAACGATTCTGTAAAAATAAGTTTTAGTGCCGAAGATAAAAGACTTTACCACTCTGACAATATATTTTGGGCAGTCCCCGTATATTTCCAAGAAAATGACTCCTCCGACACGAAGAAATCCTCAGGTGTGGTTTTCCTAGTTAGGGAACAAGAAGGACGGTTCAAGAGAAAGTACTTTGATTGGACTATATAAATATACCAATTCATTAGTTGCAAGAGTTGCGATTTACAGTGACCTCGCTTCAAATCCACACTAACAGGGCACATGGAAATGTCAAAGTTCGTCTTTGTGTGTTCAAAGTGTTAAGAAGTAGTGTAATTAATTGGCGGTTGGGAATTGATGTGGTAGTTCCTTCAGTTCCATGCTGCCTCAAAGTGTCTCAGACCAAAATAGAGATGTAAGGTTTGGTCAGTCAAAAATAGTTCAAGGAAACTTTCCTCAGTGCTCATTTGAGAACCTGTTCTCCTAACAAAGTGCATTAAAACCACAATCGAACTTTAATTGACGTCGTCTCACATTGAAGATGAAGAGTTTTGAGATGAACATCATAGATCAACCTGGAGGAATAATAAAAGCCATAAAGTATTAATATGTTACATACATATATGACGTTATTATATCTAAATTTTCAAATCATGTCCATATGCTACAACTACAACTTCGAACTTATTCTTACGTAGACATCCCAGCGAAGAATAAAGTTAATTGAATCCGCTGCTCAAAATTAATTTTTGTAGAAGCACCAATAAAAATAGCCCCGGATAAAATGTTAGACCCAGTTGAATCTGCCTTTATGATTTACCAATTTTTCAACAAGAAATTACTACTTTCGAAGAACAACCTGATTAAAAATGTTGCTGAGAGAAACCTGTTTAAATTTCAGCTGTTCGTAGATGGCCTTTAAAACCAATAGGCAGAGTTGCAAAATTATATGATATGAATAATCTGTTCAAACTTCTAAACAAATCCCTTACGTGAACCCGACCCTATGGCTTACGTATAGCATTTTGGAAGACATTATTAAACAAACAAGACGAAAACTTATTTGGTGAATCGGAAATGCGAAATTTGTCTAAAAATTCTGAAATCCCGCTGGAGCAAAATGTAAACTTTAAGTTGTATTCTTACCCTTTGTTGAATTGGTTGACACTTGAATGAAATAAAATCTAAATCTAGATCTAAACCCATGTATTGAT
>JAQFYE010004132.1:0-13948 GCA_034694305.1 Protaphorura glebata
CTCATCAGTGCCGTTCCGTAGACACCCCACTCGACACAGTTTTTACTATTCGGCCGAATATTCGGTATTCGGTTCGGAACCGAATACGAATATTTGGTTTTTGCCGAATACCACTATTCGGTCCATCCCTCCGAATATTCTCAAATATTATATGCTCGAGAATTTAACAACGTTAGTGTGGAGAGCCTGCCCGTCCAGGATTGGAGAGTGAATGAGCCTACCCGACCGTGGTTGGGTTGAGCGGCATTGCATTGTATTGCCCTGGCTTGAGCGGCATGGGGAAATGCATGATGGCGGGGTCTTCTGAGATATCCATTATTCAGCTTGGGATTAATACCTCTCCTAGGGGAGAGGAGAAGTCATCGAACAACTCCTCACTCTATGTGCAATTGGTTCATATATTTTTGGGACACCCTGTACCAGTTAGTTACTATAGTATGTGAGTTTTTGGAGTGAAAGAAAAAGAAATGAGATAAAAAAATTGATATGTGAGAAGTGAAGAAGAGAAATTCGGGGAGAAAGTCAATTTCATTCAAGTACGTACGGTGTTACTTTAACGATTTCTGGAAATTCTGGTATATTTCCCAGTAAAGGATCCAAACGATTCAAAATGATTGCACTTGTCACGGGATATACTGCATAACTTGCCACAATTGTGCCTCGGCATGGATGACAGATAATCTTACTGAGCTGAACGAAGAAAAAACCGAACTCATTATTGTGGGACGCCCACATATTATTAAGGCGATCGAACAAATTTCGATCAAACTCGGGAACTCTACCGTACGCTCCGTTGACTCAATAAATCTTTTAGGGCTCACTTTAGACTCATCCCTCACTTCCAGGAAGTGCAATTCTGTTTTATGGTCTCTTTACCCTATTCAGGACATGTTAACCATACCGAATAGAAAATTAGTCATAAATTTATATCTTCTCTCGAAAATTAATTACTCGCCTCCGATATGGTCAACTGGTTCCAAGTCAAATATCAGTAACATAAAGCATAATCCGACGTGCTGGGAGGTTTGTATTCGGTATCCCGAAATATGATTCTATTAAACAACTCATAACGAATGACTTAAGGTGGTTATTCCCAAGCTATTTGTGCAAATACGTATTACTTAAAATGACTCATTCTGTTGTATTTGGCTACTGTCCTGATATCTTCAGTGAATATCACGACTTCACTAATACATCTTACAAAAATAACTCGTAATCGAACCGACACGTATCTTAATAACAATGGTACTTCAAAGGCCGGGCGACGTATGTTCAAAATTCAAGCCATTTATGTTTGGCTGAATTTACCTAATGATATTAAGAGTATCCCAGATAGCTGTAAGTTTAAAAAAATGTGTAAAAATTATTTACTCGGCCTGCAAAAAGCGGATATTATCAGTGTCGGGTCTAGGATTTTTGAGCACGTAGGCACAAGTAGATATAACCGGACGCCCGCCGGAGGCCGAAATTTTTTTTCGGCCTTTTGTAACATATGTTGCATGTAAAACGTACTTTTAACACCAAATATTTAGTACAATGCGGGCTAATTTTTGTCCTGTAGGCACAGGCACAAAATTACACGTAGGCACGGGCCTACTTGTGCCTGTTCCTAGACCCGCCACTGGATATTATAGCTGACAATTTTGACGAATACGACGAAATCATTGAGCACGTTGCTCAACTATTTAACTAATCTATTTTCAATTTATACCAATCTTAGTACAATGTATTCTAATGTAACAATTATCATTACTATTTAAATACTTCAAGTTTACTGTTTAATAATGTACAATCAGTTTTTATGGCTCTGTGTTAATTATTGTTACTCTTGAATTAATGTTTTTGTGATCTGTTGGGTACGAATCTGGCAGCGCAATGGCCTTACGAGGATGCTGTCTCTGAAGTAAATAAATAAATAAAATAAATAAATAAAATATCTCAATATTATGTAAATGTACATAATATCATTTCAGTTGGGGTTAGGACGATAAGCTAAGCAAAGCAAGGGAAAGCAAAAATAACTTACTCCTGGACCAATCCATACGCTTACGCGTATTTCTTCACATCAAGATCTACAATGGTTACGATCAAGTTGAATACCTCCTTCGACCGACGAATTTTACAGACACGAGAGCCGGTGCGGGCTAGATGTTGGATGGAACGTTATTTTGTGAGGCCGGGCCGGGCCTGGTCTGGAAGACTATTCCACCTCTACCATAAAGTAAAAAATAATTGTTTGAATTTCGAAAACCAGCGACTATGAGAAGTGAAATTTTACTAAGCGGTTGTGAGGAAACCGTGCATACAGACAAGTTGCGGACACACATTTTAAAACAGGTAGTAAAATTATATTTATAGAATTTGGCAGACAAGGAGACCAACTAGGAAGACTTGAAGGCTCCAGTCCAAGTGAAACCCTTGTGTCTTAAGGTTCTCAAATTGTATGAAAACTTGAACTTTTAACGTCAGATTATTTCAAATTATCATTAAAACTAATCTCCTTAAACTACCGAATTCGTAAATACTCGCACAATTAACCTTGGTGTGCTCGGTGGCGCCAGTTTGCTATATTGCATCCACAAGGTTTACATAGGGTGAACGACAGCCTGGAGGGGCAAGTGGGAGACAAGACTCTAGACTGAAATTGGGACGGCAGTGATAGAACATGAAAAATTTGTTTCGCAGTATTTTCGCAATTCGCAGAATTGTGAAAAGTGAGTATATGAATTTGTAATGTACATTTTATCTATTCATGATATGAATTTGTAGTGAAATGATTCTGCAATACATACGACTAATTCCGAGATATATGTTAACCCTATGGGTAATGATCATACATAAACATTTCCCACTTGCATATAACGTGACTATGTCACTCACTATAGGTTATGCAAGTCCATAGTGGTTACTGCACAAGCCAATTTGCACCGGTTGTTTTAATACTACATTTCCCAATATGTACGATACAAACTTTTAGAACCTGAATTTATTTAGTCCTTTATGAATACCAATTTAATGTGTGACAGAATTGTCTATTTAGGTAAACAACAATTTTGACTATTGTATTCCAGATACATAGATATGTTATAGAAATTTTGAAAACGGAAATATTTAAAAGTCTGTAGACAGATCCAGATTTAGACAGTAGTTGATTTTGGTAGTGACGATTTGTAAGGGCCTTTAATCTTTGCAGCACCTAACCTTCACATCAATCCTGCCATAGCAGCCGTTTGATGTTGTTTCCTTCGGAACCGCTGGATACCAATCTTTTCCCATGTTGTTTGAGTTTTTACAAGCGTAATCAGCAGTGTGAGAGGGATCGGTGCAAGAGGAAGTCCATCTGCACTCTACATACAACAAATTAGAATCAAGATTAAAATACCCCTGTTGAAATTTACAGATAATATTCTATTCGTTCCGTTTGACGTCCGAATAGAAACGAGAAAGAAACACAAAGAATTGTTTGGAAATGTAAAATCTACAGCAATGTTGTTACCTTTGGCTTCGCCGCATACGACAAAAAGTACAAGTACGACCAGAACAGATGTGTAAATTCCCAACTTCATTTCGGAATAATAATTGTTTCCGACCAATAAATGAAGACGATGAATTGCTGAGTTGAGTTTGTATATATGATCCTACAGAAGTCCACTTTTTATACACCGTCCGGAGTCTATCACATGAGCGGCAATCACAAAGTCATTAGTATTAGATCCACCCACTTAATTCGTCCACACAATCATTCTGATATCGAACAAATGTGCATTTTGTAAGGTTAGTAATTACTATCTGACGAAACAACTTAATTGCGGCACCGGCAACCTACATTCGGTCCATTAAACATCGCTTATATATGAAACATATAATTGATTTTTTAAGTGAACAAAGTCGTTAGAAAACTTAATTACCTCTAGTCCCAATCCCATTAATACAAATATGGACTGGAAATTCCAGGATCCGCTTCCATATCATTAAATTAAATACAAGTAAAATTTTTTGGCTTGGTAACAGAACTCAATTTTGTCAAAGTCGAATTTAAAACGAAGTCATTACTTTCAATTGTCTTTTAAGTGTAAATCAGAATACACCCAATGCCCATAATGATTTTCGGCGAAATAGATAGTCTCACATTGACTTAATTCTGATTGTTTACTAAAATATAATTTTATCAGGACTTGATACAGGAAAGCCTGCGCTTTACTTTGATAGGAGGTAGAGATTTATGTCCAGCAATTGGATCTACTTGGCCATGCGGGCCATTTTTTGTTCAGAATTTAAGATCGTCAGAAACATTTCAGTACAATGAACCTCAAATATGATTGGACTAAATACCTACATTTCCCAACCTAATTAAATAAGTGAGAAAATTATAAGTATTAAAATTATCAAGGAGCAAAACGGTTTGGCTGAGTAATAAAAGCAATAAAATACCACAGGAAATAATTTCAAAATGGTCGCCAAATTTGTACAGGGTGAAGATAAGTATTGGTTGTCTCTCGCGTATGTCAGGATCTACAATGGTTACGATCAAGTTGAATACCTCCTTCGAATCAAATTGGATCCAAGACGCAACATTTCAGTTCAGTCCGAATTCCACTTATTTATTTTACACTTTTGGTGCCGGCTAGGGTCGTAAAATTCTCAGGAATTTATTTTTTGGGAACATTCCCAGGAAACATTCCGGCAACATTCGAGGGAACTTTGGGTATTTATTCTGGTTGCGATATCTTCTACTTCGATTGGATAGCAAGGGCTGTAATAAGGTTTTCGATTTTTATTTGCCGGGTAAATAATTGAAGGCCGAAATAATCAGTAAATGCCATTTATGATTCTGTAATCATAAACTGAATTTCTCCATATATTTGTAGTCAGGCAAGGGCAAACTTCGTGCGTTCGTGCTCTGACGTAGGTTGTAATCTAGAATTGTAAACAAAATGGGACAATTGGGATTAGTTGAAACCTACCCAACTGCTCTACCCATTACTAGAGGGGTAACAAACAGGGCCGGAGCGTTCAATTTAGGTCCCTTGCAGACAGACTCGAACCGGCCCGCCTCAATCTTTAAAATTGTCGAACTGGAAAAGCCTGTTCCACTTTCAAATTTTAGTTAATATATAAATATACAAATTATCTGAATTACCAAAATGTTCGTCTATTTCAGCGAGGGAGATAGCTAAAACCCTACTAAGCAGGTTCAGTATTCACCTCATTTTGATCAATGCATTACTGCACTACCACCCAATACACCCAATCTCTTTTAAGCATCATTGATAATCCTCATGGTACCCGGCTTCGCTGTCCCATCTGGTCACTTTACTGATTTATGAATGCGAACGTAGGAGAAACCGCTAAGTATGCGCGGTAAAAACCTAACAGTATGGGAGAATTATGCCTGACATACCAGGCCCAGGGAGTCGAACCCCGTCCCAACCGGTAGCAGATGGGGGCTCCGTACGATATACATATAATACCTGGTGATTCTTCGTTGTGGTGAATTAAAATTTGAGTGAAATATTGGCCAAGCCGGACCCGTGGAGTTGTACTTATGAATGCAATTTAAACCCAGCCCGTTTTCCGAAAAAGACTCTCGTCGATGCATATAGATATGTCAATAGAGAAGTGGGCCGGGTTATAGAAATCCCAATAGTCCAAGCAGTTTACAAGTCGAGGCTACATATCGTACGTCTTTCTAAAATATTCAAACTCCATTCCATGGATTCAAATTATATTGAGTTCTGTCCCACGGTTCCTTGGATAGCTCTTCTATTCTATCACTTTCAGTTATCCTCAAGCTACACTCTAAAATTACAGATTTCCAAATCATGGACTCATATAATATCATCGTCCTTGCGACCTTACTTATCACCAATTTGTGTGCCTTGGTTAGTGGTGTGGAGTATCGGATACGGAATTTGAATCGCCTTCTTTCAGAGTTTCAACCTTGTCACATTCGAATCGTCACTTTTTCTGTTCCTGAATTTCATTTTGAATTAGATACTCTCAATTTCGCGACGACCATTAGCTCAGTTTATGACGGCTTTTATCGATTCGATGGGACTTATTCAACTGAACTTGTCGGCACAAGGAGATTGGGATTCTGTCGATTATTTTTATTTGTGGCGAAATCCTTTAAAGTACACACATCAATCTTTCTCGAGACAGGAATACTTTCATTTCCACTCAATTTGTGTGGGGAAACGACCTTCTGGCCTTGTTTCGAACCGCCGTCCTTTGTCGCCCTCACTTCATTCGACTCACAAGAAAACTATGAGTTTACAATTCATCGTCAGCATGGAATGCACAGTTTCGACCGTGCAAATATATTGAGGACATACCTCCTGTTGCATGTGTCTGAAATCAGAATGGATGGTCAGCTGGCTGTTAAAACTTTTGAGATCCATAGGAGTGAATTGGTTTGGAGTTCTATTTCCGCTGAAATTCGTCCTACGAATAACCAAATGTTTACAATGGAGGGACTATATATCGTAATGAAGAGCATTCACATGAGATCCAAGGGCGGGAAATTGTGGTACGATCGACTCGAGTGTCCCGTATTGGATATAGTCAGAAATCCATTTAAAAAAAGTAAACATTTCTACGAACGCGATATTTTACTTGCATTAAAAGCTTTAATTTACACTGACGCAGAGTTCCACATGAATATAACAGGATTTGAACAGAGACCGTCGAGAATCAGTCGTCGCTCACCGCTTAGCACATTGTATAATCAAGGTTTGATCTGGGAATATGACTTTCCGGATCGAAGACCCGCAATTGGATCCTCCATTACAAACAGCGATCACCGGGTTGTTTTCTTTGGAAAGAGTGTTAGCTGGAATTTTGTGACTTGTGAGAAGACCAGAGATCGACTTTCATTTGCCTCCTACTTCGTGTTTGACCTCACATTCTGGTGCGTTTCCACTCTGGCAACGGTGCTTCTCCCTTCCTTCATGTTCATTGTTTACTATTTCAAAGTCCCACACATCGAGCGAAATAATCACAACTGGGATTTCATCTACAATGTGATGGCTATGACGGTTGGAAGTGTCGTTGGTTCCTCCCCAGACCCTACTCCACAAATGCAGAAGAGTCCGAGTTTACTCAGAGTTTTCTTCATCCTATACGCTGTCTGGAACTTGGTTGCTGTTTTCGTCACAATATCTTACTGCAATTTGTTTTCAGTGGAATTGGTCGTTCCCCTCTTCCCGATCAAAGGAGATGTTGTCAAATTCAGAGATGCAAAATCCTATCGATTTTTCTCTCAACTGCAGGTATACTCGCTGATACAGCATGACTACACGGAAAAGGTCAACGCAGTCTTTTATACTAACATAAGGCCAAACTGTAGTAATGTCTTCGATTGCCTGGAATCTACAGAAGATCTCCAGAACGAATTTGGAATGACCATATCTGAACTGGAAAGATGGAAATTGGTGACCAAACGATGGAAGGATCGAGCGTCCGTTTTTAATAATTTCCTACTCAAATATGCACTTGACATGGATCTCCATACCGCCGTCTACAAGGAAATATCAGAGAACTGTCAAAACCACGGCCTGTTTCTTAAAAACCAGATTCTGGACACATTTGTGAAATATTCCGAATTAAGGAATAAGTACATTGTATTCTTCAAAGGAAAGGAGGAACTGTTCAAAAGTCAAAAAAGTTTCGTGTTTAGGGACTGGGACATTGAATATTTGTACTCCAGAATGCAGTTGATCGTGCAGTCGGGAATTTTGAACATCTGGAGAAAGCACAGGAAAGAATTGCAGCCGTCTCCTTTGGACAAGAGTTTGACTGAGTTACGAAGGAGAGATCCGAGTGAGACGAACATACCGATATCACTGAGTTCTTCTATCCTCACAATATTTTACATTTATTTGTCTGGCCTAGGACTGGCCACGTTAGCTTGCCTCGTTGAGTCAAGGCGTAGTATAAGAACTATGTTTGGATCGGTTTCAAAAAAGACGTACACTTTACTTATTGTTTTGGAAGAAAACTTTGCCAGTTCATTTGAAAAGAAGAATTAACTTTGACTTTATTCGGATACAAATAGATAGAAAGTTGACAGTGGCGTTTCAGATTTGGCCTGGTAGGCAGTGGTCTATAGGAAATAGCCAAAGCTGAAATGTGGAGGGAGTGGTCAATTGTCTAATCACACTATTTTGCGAAAATAGTTATGTAAAATTACCCTAGATCTGCAAAGGAAGATGGGAGTTGAAGACCTCAAATTCGTCTTGTCAATTTTATTTTTAATTCTAATTGTCTTGTTGACACATCCAGCTATTGTTTCAATCATTCTTGTGTGTATTGTATAATTGTAGGTCATTGATATAGATTAAAACAATTCAGATTTAATTTATATGACGTATAAATAGTGCGGACATTGCAAAATTTCAAGCATTGGTAATGTCAATGTCCAAAAACATTGTATTTTCATAGCATAAAATTGGCTGGATATATGCTTGGTAGGAATTGTATGTCGAGTATAGGCAGGTTAATTATTATTCTCACCTACCACTTCTATGGCGCGCAAATGTCATAAAATCATAGAGAATTGGAACGGACCGGAAAACCTCACCTCTATCGCGGGCAAATACTCTCCCGCCAATTCTTAAACACATCAAATTCAAACAAAATCAAAACAAAGTTTTCTGAAATTTTGGGTGTCTGCCGACTCCCGGTCGCATATTCCCGTACTCTACGTTGACTCAGAACTTTTAGCCGCGGTGCGGAAAACTAGCTTGTCGGAGTGGGCAGGACGTGACTCTTCTTTCTGGACGGCTATGAGAGGCCAGAATGTCTGTAGCGTGTATGAGGGCATGCTGGCTCAGTGGTGTGAGCGCTGGACTCTCAGAATGGAAGGTGTGAGTTCTATTCTTGCCGGCCGCATAATTTATTTTGCACATTTTAACTTCACATTTCCAAAATTTTTAATCTTAAGAGTTAGGTTAGGTTTAGCCACCCCTACTAGAGACTCCTCACACTTAACCTAAATGAAATTGGATAAAAAAATAAATAACTGAGTTTAAATTAAAATACGCGATGAACAAACGATGAATACCGAAAAAATTAAAGATTTTTTTATTGTTTATTGAGTTATTTATTGTCTCATTGATGTCACTCACTCATTACTAAAATGCTGCTTCTCCATCCGCGACACTACAAAAAGTAATTATTTTAATGAATTTAATGGTAATGTATTTACCATCTTCATTTTTTATCCGATTTAATAATGTTTGTTTCTTCTTCTATTTTCTTTATTTAAGTGTAATCCAAAGCATTCAAAAACACGAATAATCTCGATGTGTTTACTAATAGGGCGGGACGGGCTAATTTCAGCCACCATTGAGACAAATGCTAATTACGGCTACCTCTTAACGACGCGGGAATGGCAACCGGGAAGCACAAATGGCGGCGGCAGTTATTAGCACTCTTTTCGAGGTTATGGAGAAATTAACCCCGTAAACGAAAAGTGTGCTAATTCCAACCTGTCTTAATGCACGTGACTCCTCCAACGGAAGTGTGAAGCGGAGACGGCGTCCTAATTTCAGCCAGCGGGAGGAGTCTTTTCACGTGATAAATGGTCGTAATTGGCACACTTTCCCACGGTGACTCTAATTAGCCCACCCCACCCTAATAATGTTTTACCTGTAAACCATAATGAAATAGTTGGTGAATAATATTAATAGCTTTTTGTCCTTATGGGTTGAGGTGGAAATAACCCTACTGTGGGTGGGGCTTGCTCTCAAAGTTCATTCTGGGCCAATCTGCGCCCCATTTTCTCAAGAATTTGCAAGGGAGAACCAGGAAATTTCGGATTTCCGTTTATTCTAAATCTGCTGAATTGATCATTTAAAATATACATAAATAAATATTTTCATTGATTGGTTAGTAAAGCAAAGCCAAATGTTTTGGTTTTGCTTTGCTTCTTGACTGTCACATCCTGTGTCTGTTTGAAAGGATTCATTGATATGAGTAGTTACATACTACTCTTAGGATATAATTTATTATAACTACAATTACATTAAGAGAATTCCAAAAGTATTTGATTATCACATTACACTGCCGAATTGGTATGTTTATGTGTGTTAACGTCCGTTAGATCTCGCATTTAGCTTTTGATGGTCGAAATATTGATGGAATTGTAATGAGCTAACAGTAATCTCGTAATTAATTACATTTACTAAAATAATTTAGCAAAGTTTCTGTATTGGGGGACTAGGTAGTCATTCTAAACTGACAGAAAATACCGGTTCTCAATTCATAACCCAAAAAAATATTAATTTCCCGGACTATATAGCTGTTAATTTGTGACGAGATTTATCAATCTTCTAATTCAATCTCACACCAAAATTATCTAACCAGGAGAAAATACAAATTCCTGAATTCAATCTTTAAAATATTAATTCCTTATTCTCAGAAATAAATCCAATTTCTCAATTCAATACACAACAACAAATTTCATCATCAAAAATATAAATTTCTAAATTGAAGTTTAGAAAACAAATTAATAATTTCCCAAGTTCGGACTGTTTTCGGGAAAAATTATTTCACAATTAAGAATAATATTTTGTAAATATACCATAGAGTAATAATTTTTCTTAACTTTCAGCGGTCATTCGAAGAAAATGGGCGTGGTTATGGGCGGAGCCACAATTATAAGGTTGACCTAGAGACCAGAATGAATTTGATATTGAGGATGGGAGCGACTGAAAAATTAAATTAAATTTATTTTCCGGAATAATACACTACTTTGTTTACAAATAGTCAATTTGACAATTCGATGCTCAACATGTGAGAGATGTAGAATTTCAAAAAGCCCGCCATTTCTACCAAAACTTCTACCAAAAGCTGAACTCCGCCCCCAAACAATGAATAACAACTATGTCCGCTCTAAGTGAGGGAGGATCTTTACTAGTCTATGAATTATACTGATCTATGTATTCTGTCACTTCATATGCAATGAAAGGATACAGAGTTCATTTTCAAACAACAATTTATCAAATGTGTCATTTCCAAAAAAAATATTTATGGCGATATTTCATTCTGCTATTGTGTAAAATTATTTGCAAGGATGTCGTGTTAGAATGTTACTCCATGACTTTTCTTATAAAATACTTTGCGTCTTTTTTAATTGCATTAATAACAAGAAGGACAATGGGAACTGTTGTCCAATTATCGATATGTACGAATACGTATAATTTCTCAACAAAAATGGTGATATATTTTATATTTTTATCTCTACTTTGTGTCAAGATAAGTGTGAATAATCGAACGCTTCTCTTCCGTTATATGAACGAGACCGGAGTAAATTACATAATTACGTTTCCGATCTGTCTTCGATTTATTCGTAAACCTAAGCAAGAAGTAACTCGAAAGGTTTAATTTTTACATCAGTTCTACGAACCTGGCAGGACTACTGTCTACATGTCTCACCAACTCGTATCTTGACAATTGACACAAAATGCGATAAAAATCCAATAAAGGACTTTCATTCAAAGGACAGAAGTTGATTGAGTGTGAGTTTACATTGATCTAAAGTCATGAGAACTTAGGACGATCGCGGAATTCCATACAAATCATATTGTGACAAATTTGTGGTCATTTTGCTGTGAGTGCTCGCGACATGGACAGAAATCAGGAATGAGTAATGGAATTTGACGGACCATCTGTGACCATGCTCCTCATCATGGTCATTTGTGCTCTAGGGCTGAGTGGGAATTTTTTAATTCTTCTCGTGATCCTTGGAAAAAAGTCAGCCAATTCTCCATTCTATTCCCTTCTCCTTGGTCTTACTTTGTCAGACTCATTACTCCTTGGACTAAGTCTAGTTTCGACCTCCAATCACTTTGGATTTTTGAACTTCGATGATTCACCCAGATATTCGGAAATCCTAGTATTTCTTTTAGATTGGATTAGTGAGTTAATTTTTCTTTGTTCTAGCTTTTTTTCATTTAATATTTTTATTTTAGTAAAACTTTGGAATTGTATAAACAGGCACAAGTGGGACGAGATACTTTACAGTGGCTGTGTCACTAGAACGCTATTTTGTGATTTGTCATCCGTTGAGTGCTCATGGACTGATCACGAGAAAGCGCGGAGTGGTTTATACCTTGTTAGTCTTTGGATTCGTCCTTGTGTTGTCCACATGGAGCTACTTTTATTCAGAGCACATTCGTCATGACTCATTTGAAATCTACAGCGCCCTCTGTCTTCACTTGATTCCATTCCTACTCATCCTTGTTCTCAATGTTTTGCTCTATTTCGGGGTAATGAGGGAAAATGTAAAAAAAATATTGACCAATGAACCAATTATTTGTAATTTCTAATAATTTTTCTTTTTGAAAAAGTTGAAAAACTACCAAAGAACAAGAGAGACTTTGTCGGAAGTGGAATCTGCGGAAGTGTCCATCACTGGGATGCTCCTTGCTATCGTGTTCGTGTTTGGGATTTCCATGTGCTTTGAATTCATTCGACGAATCATGGTTTTCACTGGATATTTTGACTTTGAAAAGTACGATTGGTATGACTACACCATCAATTGTTTGTCCAGCGTGTTCTACGTCCTTAATTCAGCTGTCAATTTCATCATCTATTGTTTCATGGGTAAAACGTTTTATCGAGAGTTTTTAGACACCGTCCACGCTTGGTGCCCTTTTTGTCTGAAGTCAGGATTTCTGAAACACGGTCATAATGTCTTAGATTGAACGGTCAAATAATAAGCGACGGAAGCGAAACGAAATTGTGTTGGTATTTGAGTAACACAAAAAAAATGAAAAAATATAATTCCAAATTAAATCGTCATTGCTCTTCTTTTTAATTTGGTCCCTATAAAGAGTGTCAGGACAGGACCCAAAATAAACTCGGAATATCGCTATTGATTTTTGCAGTACATATTTACTTGGGGATTATCGGGTCCTTCTCTTATTCCAAAGATTTTTTGTTCAAGTAAATTTCAATTTTCATCCCTGCTACATATTTGTATAGTTTTGTATAGTCCGACGATTATACGGGGACGTCGAGTCAGTATTAAACTCGGTCAGCTGTATAAGGAAAAAATAAGATATACCATTGGAGTAACCTGACAATCCCAAGAATTAATATATTCGTACACTTGTTTCTACATTTGTCTAACTAGAAATATAAATATCACGTGCATGATATATGTATTAAAAATATATACAATTTGAGACGTACAACATAGGTGCGATGAGTACCATTCAAATGTTGCATTTATTTATTTAAAGAACGTGAAATTTTACTCGCATGGTATTGAATGAATTGTTGACTTCAAAGAAAAGTTTGTAAAGTCTGTATGCCTGATGGTTTGGTTCTGTGGATGAACGCAGGATACAGGTTGTAAGGCTGGTCCCTAATGTTGACTCGAGATGAGGCAATGTGAGACGATTGGTTGCAGGTTGTAAGGCTGAACCAATCTACCTACTCAAATGTCGCGCAAGAGAAGATAAAGCTTTACATATAACTCTATTAATAATTCCAATGTAAGACCAATTTTACAGCTCTGTCTTGACTGTTGTCAATGAAACCAGAATAATATTAAACGTAAGAATAGACGATGACAAGATTGAGATCCGCACGTGACAGTGCGGACGAGGTAGAGAACGACTGTGGAATCTACGGCTTTGTAGGGACAACACATTCTCAGTTCCGCAATATCCAAAAATATAAAAAATTTCCCTCTCGAAGTTACGGTATCAAATAATTTTTTTAAAAATTTCGAATAATTTTATTTTGTTTCCCTACCTCTCAGTTGCACTTTTCGCGCAGAGCACATATTTTTTAAAAAATTGGATGTAGCACAAAAAAATTCCTGAAGTGACCCACTCGGACACTGTTTTAGATAGGGGAATCGAGTTGAGTCCCTCCCGGCCTTGGAGGCTTAGGTTAGGATGCGGAGGAGAAGAAATAAGCACATGCTTGCGGT
>JAQFYE010004133.1:0-13938 GCA_034694305.1 Protaphorura glebata
GATCACAGGTCCACTGATTTTACCTGAAGGACTGAAGCTGAGTTAGCTGGGCTACCGTTCTCATTCAAAACTTCGGTGACTGTGCCACCCTTGGCAGTGAGCAATTGCAAAAGTCTATTTTGGAGCTCAAGAGGCATGTCCGGAGTAATGTTAATACCACGGGCTTGCGCAAGGGCCTGGAGTTCTCCTTCTGGTGGTCCTTGTGGCTGTGGTTGCTGTTGTGGGGGTGGGGGTCCTGGTTGTGGGGCTGTAAACAATAATGATAATCAATAAAGTCGCTATAATTAGTATTCATTACTAATTAGATGGTGGTGTCCAGTCAGACGAGGCATCCTTCCCCTAATTGAAAATTTAGACTAACCTTGAGGTTGTGGGCTTTGTTGCTGTTGTTGTTGTTGCTGGAATTGTTGCTGTTGTTGTTGCTGTTGTTGCTGGAACTGTTGCAATTGTTGTTGTTGTTGCTGATCGAATTGTTGTTGCTGTTGTTGTTGTTGTTGTTGTTGTTGTTGTTGTGGAGCATCATCTCTAGCGGCGTTGATGACTTCGGTATCTTCGTCAACAGCTTGGCGTGCCTGGGCCGGACCCTGTTGGGGTTGAGGTTGGGGCTGGGGTTGTGGTTGTGGTTGAGGCCTTTGAGGTTGTGGGGCGGGTCCTGCTGGTTGACCAGCGCGGACGGCGGCATAGGCTGCTGGTGCAGATTCAACGTTTCCATCGACAATGCGACGACTGAGTCCATAACGAACAACTGGGGCTGAATGGGCAAATTTGGTGGCGGTCAAAAGTGTGGGTCCCTAAAATCAGATAAAATAAATGATTGAATTGTACAATTCGTCAAAATTCGGTCTATTACGCGCTTATTGGTGTGATTAAAATTTTCGCTGTATCTTATCGTTATCCGTCTGTCCTACCTTCCGGTTAATTGTCTTCACAAAATCAATTCTAGCCCTGTTGTGACGCCGAAATGTTTTACAGACAAGAAAATCAGGTGAATTTTGAATGCAGTTTTCCGTATTCATTTTGGTCCAAACTCTCTGCGAATCAGCAGATTCACAGTCAGATGGTTGTATTCAATTCAAAGTCGCTGAATTAGTACAACAATTTACTAGGAAAGGTCATTATAATTCGGGATTATAATGAGTAAACGTGTTTGACTTCGACTAACTCTTTTAATTGGTTGCTCATTTCAGTTGGTCAAACATACGTTTTGTTTGTGGTTTAAACATTCCGTTTGCATAATGGTCGGGCATCTTGTACTACAGGGTGGTTCATAAGCTTGCCCCTTCCGAAAATAGACGCGGGGTTTACAGCAAACAGTGAGATGCATGCGGACTTTACGGAGATATTACTGTTGCAAGTACAACGGGCGCAGAAAAATAAAAGTTTGTATTTTCTTCCCTGTCTCTTCGGCTGAAAACAGCAAGAGTTAAGTACACTGCCCTAAGTCTTGATCAATTAAATTCTCGGTCAAATCTATGTAGAAATTCAGTGCTTCTGATTTCTGAAAACTCTTAACGGGGGTCGCAGGAGGAACTGGGTAAACATTTATCAACCATCCTGTAGAGAAATTAGAGACAATCTAGCCGAAAGGAAGAGAATAATTATCAATGCCCTTCGCCCTTCATTGTTGTTACTTTGTTGTTTATTATCCAAATGGACAATTTTAATTGGGTCTGTTGCAGTTTGTAGTATAGTGGTGTTATTATTTCTAAAGAAGGTATGCGGATTGGTTTGAAAGTGAGAGATGTCAGATATGCACATTATGATGTAACATAATTTAGATTATTTATTATTATGAAGTAAGTCGTTTCGTTACTGAGTAATTTTGTGGGTGCAGAATAGAATTGAGGTTAAACAGTTTGAAGTTGAAGACAAAAACCTTGGGGTTTCGGGAGTAGTTCTCATTTGAAAGTTGTATTTAGAGCACTTCTATGTCTGAATCTCGCTAGTCCGTCCTGTTCTCCTTGACAGTCGACGAAGTCAGATGCCATTAGATAATACACAATACAATACAATATCTTGTATCACATTCGTCATGCATATTACAAGTATTGACAGAACAATTGCCTCAAGAGTCTATTTTTTTATATCCATGGGAGCTTGTCAATTTTAACATTGATGATAAGAAGGTAAACGGTGGGCGTCTTAATGAGTAATTAAGACTTGAAGTGTTCGGCTGACATTGCCATTCAATCCAGTAGCACCAATACCACTAATATACAACATGCAATAAATTCATTTCTGTGTTCTCAATTGCCCGGATCATGTTATGTTACTGCTAAGCATAGATGAATAGATGAGAAGGGAAGTACTTTCAGCTTCTGCATGAATGTATGTACATTTTTATGCCATGTTGTATAAATCAACATGGGAAATATTGTGCTGTCTGAGATCTTTCACGCAATGGCTCGGTTATGTCAGTGCACGAAAGTTTGGGCCATCGCATAGCACACTTGATAACTATGGAGAGTACGTCCATATTTTCGGCGAGAACGTGCGCTCATAAGTTCTTTCTATTTGCATGATCAGCCCAGCCGCGCTTTCATAAAGTCGTAATGTAGTAATCGGGAAAACATCTTGTGCTTTCAAGCAGTCGACGGTTAGGCTTTCGGTGGGATTTGGTCTAACTCTTGGATGTCAGGTACAACTAAAAAGTTTGTAAATAATGACTCAGAAGTAAATTCTAATAACCACAAGTCCTCCGTGTAAGTGTGTACATTAGATTACGTCTCACATAGCCCCGCTGAATTTGGTCTATGTTATCCTGTTTAAATTCACGTCCTTGTCGCTAATATGCGATTGACTTAATTCCCAACAAATTCGAAACTCTGAAGTCATGAAGACGGGTAGAATAGCCAAGCATATTTGACTCGGAGATTTTGAGATCCTTTTCATAATGATACTTCTGAAAATCTAGATGACCCTTACCTTTTGTTCCTTGGAAATTGGTTGACTAAGTTCAAGGGTGGCAGAGCCAGCTGGACGAACGATAACACGGTGTTCAATGTCATAGAATTCCTTGCGGAGAGCTGGGCGACGGACCTTGACCTTACGGGTAGTCACGGCTGGGTGGGCAACGTCGATTTCCTTTTGAGTAAACCCTTGAGTGTAGGCTAACTTGGTGACTGGGACATCCGCGACTCCTGGGACTTTGGTCAAGTATGGAGTGGAAGTGAATCCAACCTGAAACGAGAAATTCCAAAATAGAATAATCGCGGCGGGTTTACTAGTAATTGTCAAATTTAAACTGCCGTAAGTTGCAAATCTATATGGTAGCTGAAAACTGAACTCTGAAGATTGGGTTTTATTTGGAAGTCTGGATTCGTGGAAATAGCATTCGGATTGAAAAAGTTATGCTACGGTACCAATGTCACAAATTGTCAACATTTCGTCTCAAAGAACGTTCTCCCGTAATATCGGACAGAACTTCAATTAATCGAATGCATTCGGTGCGTTCGCAGTATTATTTGAAATTTTATGTCTCAGCTTACTAGTGTTGTAGGACTGGAACATTTCCTGCTATTTTTATGTTTATTCGAATTTAATCGAACGAACGGTTTTCCTGATTTTGAGTTGCATAACACAAATATTGAATATCATTATTTTCGTTTGCTCATAGTCCGATCCCTTCGTTCCAGGCCGATAGAACGAATTAGACCTAAGTTGGCACAAATAACTTTCAAAATTTCTTTATACCAAATCTGGAAACGTATTCAATACGAAACTTGTAGCTGTACCTAATATCTTCCTTGATGTCGAGTTCAGGAGAGAACCCACCCGATACAAACAGAGTGAAGACTGCTACAAGTTTGTGAGTGACCATCTTCAAATTTCTGGAGAAAAAGCGTTGCTGATTAGAAAAAAATTGTGACATACCTTTTGGGTCACAGCGACAGCTGGCGCAGCAAATTGGTGGTGATAAGCCAATGGAGCTGGCGCTGGGGCAGCATACTGAACAGCTTGTTGGAGCTGGGGTACTTGAACTTGTTGGTGGTATTGAATAGCTGGAACAGCTCGGTGGTATTGGATGGCAGGTTGAGCAACCTGTTGAAGCAAATGAGCGGGTTGTTGTTGCAAAACTTGTTGTGGTTGCTCGATAAGTTGTTGCTGTTCAACAACTTGTTGGGGTTGTTGGTCAACAACCTGTTGGGGTTGTTGCTCTACTAATTGAGGTTGTTGCGGTTGTTGCTGTTGCTCAAGTTGTTGCTGTTGCTGTTGCTCGAACTGCTGCTGCTGCTGTTGTTCAAATTGCTGTTGTTGTTGTTGTTGCTCAAACTGTTGTTGTTGTTGTTCACCGGCATCTCTCACTTGAGCTGCGGCTTGGATTTCTTGTGGTTGGATAGGTTGTTGTTGAATTGGTTGTTGTTGAATTGGTTGTTGTTGAATTGGCTGTTGTTGAATTGGTTGTTGTTGAATTGGTTGTTGTTGAATAGGTTGTTGTGGTTGAAGGGGTTGGAACTAAAATTAATTTGATAATTTATTTTATCGTTTTTATCACTTCGGGTCCCAAATAATAAATTATGATTGTGATTGGTGTGGAATTGTTGCCTCAATTTCAGATCCTCTAGTATATGAGAAAACGCTCCCGGAAATGTAGCTGATCTATCTATGTATATATGTATCCTTATACCAGTTATACCTGCTTTGTGCTCTGCCTTACGTACGTCACTCCCAAAATGTGGAGACAAAATATCAAAATTTTGGGATAGAAAGTGAAATCGATAATGGCAATTCTCTATTTCCGCCAATATATAAGACTGGTCTGTCTAGAGCAGGACGTCTGACCATGTTAAGGATGCGAGAATGTTTTGGTTATTCATTTTCTTAAGATTTTTCATTTTTAAACCGGAATATGACGTCAAAAGATGAAGAAATTCATGACCTACCCCCCTAAACTGTTATAATTACTTACTACAAAATGTGGAAACTTACAGCATAAGGACTATGAAATTCCTGGGCTCCAGACAATGTTACACCAGCTGGGTTCCTGAATGGCAGACTAATGTGAACCTGTCCCTGGGCAAGCACTACGAAGAGCCCGCTTAGCAGGACTACACTCAACTTCATTTTTTAGATTTATTTTTTGAGTTATTATATTTTTTAAAATAACTATCACACAAACAAATTCTCCTATAAATAAATAACTTAATGTTCAGAACAGCTTTAAGCTCGCTGTCTAAAAATGAAGTGCAGTTCAATCCAAATATTCTAAGGACTTTATATAGAGGGCTGGGTAAGTTTATAAAATTTTCTTCTTGACTAGACAAGCACTCGCCATACCTGTGAAACTTCTTAAAATATATAATATTCATTCACCCCGTCCGCTTCTTCGTCATCCAACAATTAATAATCAATGTGAGTAATATAAAGCAGTGCAGGGTGTGCAATTCTAAAGGGTGTTTCTTCCATTCAACTCATTCATCCAAAGAAATTGCACTCCCTTGCCTTATTACGTCCGTTTCAACAGTCAATTCTATGTGATCCTTTAATGCCACTAGTTTAATGTGTAGACTCATTTTCATTGTCACAGGCAATAATCTAAATTCCAGTATACAATTCCACGTGTGGTCAATTCAATTTGCAACGTAAAACAAATGACCGATTAGAACTATGATGTCAAATAGTGTCTGGAGATCAATTATGGTAACTTAGGTCTTTCCACTGCCTTATGGAGAAAGTGGTGAAAGGCTGAACTCACAGGAATAAATGCAGCCCGGGGATCAGATTCAGTAATTTTCCATGTTTTCCCAAATAACTACGAATAGGTAGTTTTTATACAGGGTGTCCCAGAGAAAGCGCACCATTGTTTGATTATATTTTTATTATTAGAATTTATGTTACGGTCAGGTTGGAATTATTGATCAAAATAATTTATGTGATACTCATCTATTAAACTAATTTCCGGTAAGGTTAATAAAATGAGTGTGTGCTTGATGTTGATAAAATGAATTCTTAGAATTTATGAATAATTCCAACCTGACGGTAACATAAATTCTTGTAACTACGCCAAACTATAATCGAACAATGGTGCGCTTTCTCTGAGACACCCTGTACACCGAAACATCTCTGCTTTCGGGGTGAGGTTGTAAAAATGTACAGGCGGTCAAGTAGAGACCGCCGCGGTCTCTACTTACAGTCGCTGGGAAATACAATCTTGCATGGCGTGTCGCAAAACCGCGGGGTACTGGGTACAGCAGCAATCGAATATATCTGTTTACTTAAAAGAGTTTCAGTTTGCCTGAGACATGCATGCATTGTCTCATTCTTCATATCGTTGGATTGTTGTCCGAGTTAGCTTCTGGCTAATAAAATACTAACTACACTAACTGCATTCAGATCTCAAAGTCACCCCTGACTACATTTTACGACATTATCATGCATTGCTCTAATTACCTCGACAAATCATGAGGAATCCAGGTGTGCAAAATATGAAAAGTTGACTAATGCATTTCCGACAATTTATCTCATCAAATGGCGCAACGGGGCTTTTAACACTCTAGACGTCAATACAGTCGCAGTCATCCGGAAGTTCATTTTGATGGAAATTAGATTTGCTTCGCTACAGTAAGAAAATACATACAGTTTAAAAGCGATTATGCTAATTTGGCTGTAACAGACAACGTGGGTCAAGGTACAAGTTCATTGCTAACGCAGCACGTGCACTTACTGAAACGTTATTAATTAGACTCATAATGGCTTGATATAATTTTCGTGCACTTCACAAATTACCCGAGATAGCAGATTGTGCACATGGCGAGAAATTAATGATTCATCACGCGCCCGATCGGAAGGTCCAATTTGCTTCTTAAAGTTTAATTATAAGGTATTTACAATTAGGAGTAGAGTTACAAAAATTATTATGAATGAACGAATTCCTGGGATATTGAAATTGTGCAGCAGCAAGGCCGTTCATTCGAAACACTAAATTGACTTCAAAACATGTTTCTAGGAAATAAAAGCAATTGAATTGTACTGTCAATTTTTTGTCAGAGTTTCTAAGTATGAGTGATAAATTACTCTAATCGTAATTGTGACTGTAAGCTCTGCCGGTGAGCAGACAGAGATACAGATGTCAAATTATTTAGTCGTCGGAGACTTCTTAGTAAGAGTGCTAAAAAGATCCAAAACATGTTCACATTTAAGGGTCCTTTTCCGGACCCTTATTGGGTCAAGACTTTTGGTGAACAAAATGTAGACCCCCGCTATTTTTGGAATAATCATAAAAGTTGGTACCAAACAAATTCACATTTCCGTAGAATTATAACTCCTGTGGCGAACCTTGATAACATAGTTAATTAAATCATTAGAAGGCCACACATTCACAGGAGACCAGACGCAAGCGTTGGATTCCGTTGCAATTTAATTAGGTATATTGAAATAACTTGTTCATAATATTTCACTCGAATATGACTAATGTTATCCCAGCTAATTAATAATATCAATCAATATAATATATCCACACTGACTTTGTGAATAGAAGTTTAGACTTTACAGTTTTATTACAGCTTAATTAAAATTAAGAGTTATCCCTGAAGTGACATTGCATTGGTGAGCCTGAGCTATCATTAGTCTTATGTTATAGAAACGGGTTTGCGGTCGATTATTTCAGATCTTAATTTTGAGGTCCCAGTTTGAATTGAAAATAACACATTTTTACCATTCATTTGTTGGTTCCTCTTTTTCAAGCTTCACTTGCATGTTTTATCATCAGTTACTTTTAATTTCACGCTAGTACTATTTATAAAAAGGGTGACCGGGTTTAGGAAACAATATTTTGGTCACGTCGGACATAGTAATTTCTTTCAAGGTCAACATCTCAGTTCTCCCGTCTCCTGCTCAATTGGATTTGGCAATTTTCAACAAAATCTGGTAACCCGCGGTGTGCTGTTATCATGATTGATTATGTACCGCAATGCATATATAATTTGGTTCTAACACAGAAACAATACCGAGATCTCTGGATTAAAGATGCAATTTACGATTCAAGGAATCCAAAAATGGTCTTTCCTTGACGTACACATTATGCAATTAAATGGAACACCCACCACTTTTCCAATTTAATACGCAAATCCTTTCGGATTATTTATTAGTGAGTAAAATCAAAACATACACACAATCCGCCAATGTTAATATTATCTTGTACTCTGATGACACAACGACGATTGGCGAATTTGGGATTGCGAATTGATCAAGAATGCATTGAAATATTACTAATTAGATCTACTTTTTGTCTTATGGCCAATCTAGTCAGCGGAATGCTCATGATGACAAGTATTAACTCATGTAAGTCAAATTATTTGACAATAGCTATTAGCTATTACATGTCCAATTAAGTTTCTTATCCCACTCCCAATTCTATTCATGCTTCTTTCACTGTTTTCCTACAGTAGGGCGGACCATTGAAAATATTCTTACTTGCATTCACATTATGTAAATCAATTAACTGAACTCAAACTTCCGGTTGGAAATATAATTCGACTTAATTTTGATTAAAGGGATGCCGTCCCGCGCGTGTATTTGAACTAATAATTGCACAAAGATGATGCATTAAAAACATCACAGCGCCACTGTAATCTTTCCTAATCTCGTAACTCATACGTACAAGCGTGGTCTATTGAAATAGGATATTCCGACGATTTCTGTAATTCGGATAATTCGGAGCTAAGACCATTTAAGTCACATATTTTGGGAGAACATTTTATTGGTTCACCCTGTACATTAGACATTTGTATTAACGTTTGTAAAGAATTATGACGTTGACAATAAAGGTACACCCAGCGGCAGTCAATCCTTTGACTTGTCTTAAGTAACAATCGAAGGCAGTGCAACTGCGATAGGCATGTGGGCAAGTCAAAGAAATTAGTATTTATGTCCTAGCATCATAATTCATATTGTCAATTCTTCATTTGAGGGCCGGGGCTTGACGCAGATAAAGCCGCTAACTATTGTATGGCAATTAACTCCATTTGAACTACGCTAGTCACAAATAAGGGTAGCACCCACTGTAGAAATTAATCATGACTACTATTCAAAAGTCCGTAAGCACTTATTAATTATATATCGACAACTAGGAATTAAATATACAAACATGGGTTATTTATTAAATCAGTCTTCTATTATTGATTTAGTCTTTTGTGGCCTTTGGAGTAGTTGGATTGTGACTGAATACAGAAATTCGGCAAAACATTTGACCTCATTTTCACAGCTACCGAAGCGATTATTACGCAAGTACTCTTAGGATTTTTTAAGTAATGTAATTCGTAATAGTAGTGGTTTGACGTCTCCCTTGCACCAAATCTTAGGGGGACGATCTATGCTCATCGCTTATCACGATTGAAAAAATTCAAAATATGAGAAAATAGTAGCTGTCTCTCCAAATAGGATCGTTATTGTGAAGAAAACTGCCAATTAACCGATATACTATCGAAATGAAGAGCGAATAACCAATTTACAGAAGGTAACCGCATAATTTACGCGCAAGTCCTCGAAATTGAAAATTCTGTACTATATTTTCACGAGTATTAAGTAACAAATTCATTTATAGTTATGCAAAATGTGTCATTATCGGTCTAATTAATTTTATAAGATGTGCATAGTTTGTAAGCACAGCTGGAGCTGGAACTCGGGCTCTCACACTTTTCTTCCCCTCTCAAGTTTAGTGAGCCGGAAAATTGGTTCAGCTTCAGATTCGAAGCATCATGAATATTTTCAGGGCGTACCTGAAGTTAGACCTATACTCTCTTCCTCAATTCAATAATTTCTAAAATTAGAATGTTTCCTAATTATAAATAGATTGTCTTAAGAGTTTAAAGATTTCGGTGTGCATCAATAACCAGACCGAAACACGGAATTTTAATGAAGGAAAGTAAAGAATGTCCGTGTAAGAATCCCCATCGGGATTCGATGAACACTATAAACTACAGGAATTCCAAATCTATATTCTTCACAATGCGACGCTGCGCTGTGGTCGTGGGCTGCGGTGCGGTCAAATGAATTTGCGCTTACATCGTATCGGTGTATTAGTATTATCACATCCGCATATTGGATCACGTCAACAATGCTTTTGTTTCACTTTACAGATACAACTCATTACTTATCTCCAACCGCCGTCAATCAATTCCTAAGCGAATATTAATCTTTTCCAGTGTCTTACCTTACTTATACGTGTGCGTTCGGATTGAATAAACCATGTGTGGATGGGAAATCGTGATAGGGAATTCTGACATCAGAAAACTTTTTAGCGTGTTGTTTGTATTTTTTCAAATACGGATGCTGTTGATGCCGGAATCATCTATAGTAGTTCAAACTTATTATTTCTCGCTTAAATTTTGTTTCACTTATGCTCATCTTCAAGAAATGTTAGTAAACACATAAATTAATGAAAGTAACATAATTAAGAAAATATCAAAATTAAACTTTGGTAATCAACTTATTTTTTAGGTAGTTTTATTTTGTATTAATTTCCACTGGAAGAGGCAGGCAAAAAATAATTATGTGTATTCGAGCTTGACTTTCGGATAATAATTCGAATTGGCAAAAGACTTATTACCAATTAGTTAATGACCTCGAAATATGGCTAATATCTTCAAAAGCGGGTTTTACTTGTACAAATTAAACTTGTCGGCCTACAGTATTTAGTTGAAACACATCATGAGATCTGTTGACCATTATTGTTACCCACTCACTCCATTGTACAAAAATTTTATCAGAGGATTTGTTGATGCGCGAACTAATTTTGGAGCTATTGTGTAAATATACCTCTGGGATAACTTTCCAGAATTTAATGGTAATGAACGCATGAAATTGGTTGACAATTGAATGAAGCATTATTATTATATATTATTATTCGGAATATTGATTATGTAGTTCAGTATTCCTCTCCCCAATCTGATTATCGAAGCCGTTCACTTATGAGCATACTGTGATCACGTATCACTATAATCAACCAAGGCGCTCACATGCCGACAGGCAGGGCAAGGAAGTATTATTCGGACCACCTTCCTTAATAAGCAATGCACTTATTTGTGACTCTGCTAATGTCAATGAAATGTGATATCGAATAACCGCCAGCCAATCCATGTAGAATGTAATAAGTAATATATTGTAGCCTCATACAATCTAATTTTGTAGTGCAAGGTTAGTCCTTCCAACTAAAGTTTTTGGCCTTCCGGTTGACAGTCTCTTGACTTAACTTCAGGAAGGTGTTGATTTCGAGCTCTCTAATTACTTGTCAAACCTTGCACGGCGCGAGTAGTCCAGAGTTGCCTTTCTCATGCACCTTTAATCGATTTTTAATTCCTGAATAAACACATATTATAGCCCAGTTTTTGCTAGCCTACAACTAAATTGAAAAATGGCTATCAGCAAATTCACATAAGTTGCCAGGTTCTTGTTCAGGAAATTAGAATGTAGTTTTAATTGCTTTATACGGTAGGACATTAGGGACAATTTATTTCTTAATGTTATCCTTTCCTGGAAACTTGGATATCCAATTAAATTAATATTTGTTTTCCGGGTTGTTTGGGTAGTTTGATAAGTTGAGTGCAACCATGTTTAGTGATAAAGCTGTACGAATATTCATATCATTGCCTTCAATTACCGGTGTCTTCTACTGTTACTACAAATACACTGAGATTTAAACGAGCATTCGAGCATAGCTCCGAAAATACACTATGGGTCTAGTATCAGATATTGTAAGCGATATTCAGATTAAATACAATCCTTATGTCCAAGAAATATCCGAAATATTTGCATTTTCTTATGAACCACAGGTGCACACGTAATGATGTATATCATGTTTATCACACGACACGAATTATTAGTAGATACAGAAGCCACAATGTAAATAAACTGAGTTTCTGTATTTGTACGTTGATGACAACCTCGTGCTGTTTTATTAATAGTATTCCATCATATTTATGATTCTTGGCAGATATAAATCGGATTTAAATCGCCCTATAATATTGATTGTGTCCGATTCAAATGGTAGAAACAGGATTGTTCCTTCAACCCACCAACGAATAATATAATATAAGATTTGTACATCGACATGAAATACATTTTTAGTGTGTTGTGACATGTGCGTGCTTTGCTCTGGTTTGTATTGTGCTGCTCGTAATAAACAAGATGATCCACGAGATTATGGTGACTTGATTTATATTACCGCAATGCAATTAAATATTTGGGTGCATGCATGCAACTGCATCATGCAATCCTATACCATGTTAGGTTAGTACTACACCGTGCAGAGTTTGTTTCGAGGACTTGCTTTGTTCAAATGATGATGAATCGAATTTTAAATGAAAATTTAGGTGGGCCAACGACCCGAATTACAGATCTGTGTCCGAGTCTCAATTATTATAGACAAAGCCGAAGCTAGGATTTTGGCGCCCTTGGGCACATGAAGAAAAATCGCCCCTTATAAAATTTATTTCGAATAGAGGTTTATAAGTATTTTCATGATGTAATCTATTCTGCACCCCTTATTGTCGACACCAGGAAAGGTCAACTAGTTAGGCGGGTAACAGAGGATGTCTCCCGACGAAATGTGTTGGGGTGCGCGACCGCCGGAGGCGAATTTCTTTTTGAGGTTAGGTTGAAATTAAGGGCATGCAAAAGTTGTTTTTTTTGTGAAAATGTAGGGAAAATGGCATCCTAAAATTTGTCGGTTTACTCAGTAAATTTGAAAAAATTGACAATCGGCCCGAAGGGCGTATTTTTTTTTAGCTTTCTTCACAACATGCTGAAAAAGGAGACATTTTGCTAGAATTCTTTCCTTGTTCGTTCTAAGTTGAAATACAAAATGGATAATCGGCCCGAAGAGCCGAAATTTTTCATTGTTATATACTACTTTTCAATTAAAATTATTACATTTTTTCAATTTTTTGCGCCCTCATCAGCTCGCGCCCTTGGGCGGATGCCCGTACTTGCCCATTCCTAGCTTCGGCTCTGATTTATAGAATTAACAAATAATGATTTGTTCAGTTTTCCATCTAGACCTCAGGGACCGAGTTCACAAGTGATCCAGAAGACAATTTTGACACCCTTCATCGCATTCGTGATGTGCACGGTCCTTAACGAATTAAATATTTTTTCAGTAAATTCTGCGTAAAATGATAACCTCCCATTTTTTAAACTTTCGTCTTCCAACAGTTAGGTGGGTGTGAGTTGTTATGCAACAATCTTTACTTTATTTGTTGCCCAAAAATTGTATGGGTAATGCCTATGTGCAGCCGCGATGATTATTCAATAAAACTTATTAGATGACGGGATAAGAGATTTGCAGATATGATGGTGCAAGCTTCGAGTAAATATTAAATTATAAAACAATGGCAAATGAAGTGTATTTAGATCTTCAACAATACATTTGAGACACCTGCTGATTTGTATGCAAGTACATATGTTTGACCAAATGTCTACCAAATGTGCGCGGAGTCTGTAGTAACTTGAACATGTAGACTTTAAGATGTAATACTTCGTACATTTAATGCAAACAAGGTCTATTTCCTTAAGATAATTCTAATTATTTGGTCATCATGGAGAAAGGAAACCAAGATGGAGAGGACATTCTTGTTTACGAAAATCAAAAAAGGCAAGCTGCAGCTTATGGCTGCATCCGCTAGATGTCTCACAGGCCGGGCTCACCGTCTTGCGCATCATGTGTCCGCAATGGTTCGATGTTGTAGAGGTCTATGAACTTTGATTTGGGATTCGACTTCCACGCCATTGGCTGACTTAAATGTGCGTACATATTTAAATAATAATATGATTGACTTAAGCAGATAATTTTATCCACTGTTTTCAGTTTTAAGGTTCTAGGGAATGCGTCCATATGGAGGGGCCACTAATTCTATGCTCACAGCTGGTTTGGATTGGATTGGATTGGATGTAATTTTATTATAGTCATCAATAATCATAGCTCACACAACGTAAACATCAAAA
>JAQFYE010004134.1:0-13937 GCA_034694305.1 Protaphorura glebata
TCTTCACTTTCAAGTTGGTCACTCTGTGTATTTATCCGATGATATTGACCTTGTGATACTATTGACTGTCTTACAAGAAACCGAAAAGTATTATTTGATTCTTGACGCACTTTTCTCCGAAAACTCCGCTTTGACTCACCACGTCCAGTCATGCCAAAGTTTGAAATTCAACTGAGTAAACTGCTTTGGAGAAGGGAGGACAGAAAAGTTCAGGCGTGGTCTTGAGTTGTCAGTGCGACGTCTGTGCGCCGTTGGGGCGACCAAACTGCATGCAACCAAACTACAACCAATATTTCGGCCACACGGCCGGTGTCTATTGCGACGTCGAACTAGCGTTGATTAAATGTTAAAATTGTCACAAAGTTGATGCCGACCTAATTTCACCATTGTGACCAATATTCACCGTAAATTATCGTCGCGTGCTGGCTGGGTCATTATCATTCTCATCCATCTTAATTTGTTTACCATTGAATAAAATGTTTTCATTACAAATCTTACAAGGTGGACCAAATAAAGTGTCATCATCATTAGGTACCCACGTTTTATCAATGTTATCACACAAATAACCTTCACAGAAATACGTAATGTCACGATTCATCTTATCAAATTCAGACCCTTTTCTTATAATAATATTATTTACTGACTGACTCTCGATAGCATCAAACATGGACTTTCTCACACGGTTGGAAATTTTGGTGTCAGAATCCGTTGAGTTACCAGATTTGTTGGAAGAAAAAGACACATTTAGGTCTGGTGAAGTCGAACGATCCAAATCCATTCCTGAATATTCAGATGTAAATGAGATGAATAGCGGATACGAAGGGATTTACATAATTCACTTGGGCCCAGTATTTTTCAGTTAGGAGGAGCACACAATACACAATACACAATTTACGCACTAAATGATGAACAAATAATGAATTTCGTAATTTCGTAAATTATGTTAGCTAAAAACGATAATTTTAAAACAACAATAATTTTTATGAAAAGCCCACGATGCGGGGAACACACTGATATCAAAGTTCACTTAATTAAAACCATATAACAACTATTAAAATTAAATCAGTCGGAGCAAAATAAAATATGACCTTCCTCTACGCCTGCCTTTTGACTTGACTTGACTTTTGATTTGATTTAACGTAAAGTACTTCGCATTTTTCTTAGCAAAATACGCAAGATATGTAAAATACTGGACATTTATACTTTACATTTTTTTGCTAATTTAAAAAAAAAACTCAAGTACTGAATTATTTTTCACCTTGAATGATATTTGGAACAGGTAGATGCCTATTTCAACATGTTGAAAAGAGTAGTTTCAGGAAGTAGTAAATGTTCGTGTGGTTTGATTAGCTCGAATTCGGTTAATTAATTGACCTAATTATGGTAGGGTAAACGACAGAATAAGCACAAACCTGAATTTAATTTTCAACTGATAGACAATTTTTTTGCAATATTCATACCAGAATTGCAAAGTTAGCATTTAATTAGAATTTCGAAATTAATTATAAAAAATACAGTTTGTAGAATAATGAATGGATTAGGAAAAATTTCAATGGGAAAAGGTTCGTCAGAGTCGTTTACATCTAAATGGCTAACTAAATTTCGATTGTCCTTTGACCGATTTGGATTGGAATACAAGTGGTCTGGACCGGAGGTGGAGGCGGTGATTTGGGTTGACAGCAAACAAATTTGCCACTACAAGAACTCGTGTCAGTTCCTTGTGGACAGTCAACTTCAACTTGATTTCCAGGGCAATTTGAAGGGCATGCGGGCAAAGCTTGTACTTTGGGTTGGCAGCAAACTATTCGTCCACTACAAGCTTCATTTTGTTCTTTCCCGTTGGCACATGGGACTTCATTTTGATTTGAGGCACAAGTTGAAGGACATGCAGGTAGGGCGGGGACATTGTTCTTGAAGCAAGGCATCTTTCCACTGCAACCTCCGTTAGTATCCTTCCCGGCGGGACATGAGACTTCAATTTGACCTGCGACCCCGGAGGATGGGCAAGGAAGGATTGCGGGTTGGCAGCAAAGATTTCGTCCGTTGCAATATTTTGTCTTCGCGGGACAAGTGACCTCAGGTTGATCCGCCGTACATGTTGGTGGCGGAGTTGCAATCTTCGTTGACTTGGTGTCGCCTACCGGATAAAATAAAAATTCACATTAGTGTTAAAACGGTTTACGAAAGTTAGAGGAAGTTGTTCAAAAAGAATAAAGAAAGACAGAACTGAGTATATTTTTCGAAAACTTGAAAATAATATATAAACTTGCCTGGGCTGACTACGTACAGATATGTAATTACCAGTGCAAACAGGACATAGTAAACTTTTGCCATGTCGAATTATAATTTGTAGAATTTTTTGTGAGTTAGTTGGACTAGCTATGTACGTTCGCGTTGCGGACCGAGGTGAAGTATAAATAGGAAACCGAAATCACCCTATTATTTATACCAAAGAAAATACCATACACTCCTAATTAATTCCACTCCTGTCTAATTGAGCTCAATTAGCCAGGATTGTTTTAACTTCCTGAACTAATTCGAATTCATTTCCTCGAACAACTTCAAGGAAATCATTGATTAAAAACTTTCTCAGTAATTAGCAAGCAATAGGTAACACGTAGAAAATAAACGATGTCAAAGGAGGGCCGCACTTAAGGAGCTTTCCCCGTGAGAACTTATGTTGGGTAATTAATGATGGAGTTAATTAACCCAATTTACCCGCCACAAGTCATCCGGTCCAATTACTAAGACGATAATAACAAAATATTTTTAGTAGTGTTTTGCTAACTAACTGGCTCCGCACTTTGGAATAACATTACCTACAACCTATTACTAGTACCCTCGTTTCTGGAAGTCTTGTCATTATAGATGATTAAATTTTCTGTAAAGTTTAATCTGCCACAGAAGTCTGCGTATGTCTTCGTGTGACTACAGTAGTAGTGTGAGAATAAAACCAGTTCTTCATGCCTTTCCTGGAAGCAGTGGGCAGTGACTGGTTATGCGTAATATTTGACTATACCAAGAATAAGTAAACACGCGCTTACGAGGGAAGTACATGAGGTGCAACACCCCGATTTCGCCCAATTTTTTTTTGTTCTGAATGACGTTCACCAAAATCTAATTTGAGTTCTGGAAATTCTTTAAATGAAAGTGCGGATACTTTGTGTTATAATATTAAATTGATATTGAATTCTGGGCGAAAGTGCATTCAAATATGCCAAGTTATGAAGTCTTTCATCGTCGAATTTATTATTCCACATATTCGAACGATTTGCTGAATTTTTATTATTTATAGTTTTTAAAATAATTTGGATCTTGAGATCAGTTTTGGAGGAAAGTTCCATGTGATATCCCATGCTAAAATCTTGAGAAAGAAAATACCCCTCTTTCCACTTCTTTTTAAGAAATTTCAACTCTTTTTAAAATCGAATTTTGTGTACTGGGTGCGGAGACTTCACTCAAATTAGTTTTTGGTGAAGTTCAGGGAATAAATTTGTTTGAAATAGGAGTGTTGCACCTCGGGTACCTCCCTTGTTAGTGAGCTCTACGAAGTAATATTAACCTTCTATTTATTAGTTTGAAATTGGTCGAGGTTTTGAATGGAATTGACTGTTGAGAACTTCCAGGCCGGTAATGAAACTTTTATCCATAACGACAAATATTTTTCAAATAAATGAGACTAATAAATTATTTTACATCCTTCATCATATTTTATTGTATTAATCTTGCGAACATGCATGAGGTCTCTGGATGCATGGGTCGAACCGGACGTTGATAAAAAATAGATGTAAGATTTAACTGTTTGAAAAGTATAGTCTGGTCACAAAATCATATTATCACTTACCGGTGATATCTTGAAGGACTTTACCCTGTATTCAATACTGCCGGTAAGTAAAGGTATGTCTTTGTAATCTGATGAATAGAATAACTTTATTCTATTACAACCTAATTTGCACAGTTAGTCCACATCATTATAATTTATTCCTGGCCCTAAACACATGCAAATGTGCGATTATTGAATTTTTTTAAACTTGTAACAAATTACTTTAAACATTTCCTAGGTGTTTTCTTTTTAAAAAACAAAACATTTCTTCTAAGATTTTTGATTTTTTTTGAGTCCTGATAGCTGTGATCAGTTTTTGATCAAAACTGGACATGATAATTCCTGTGCTGAAATCTTAGTGCTGGTTTGGCTCAGGGGCTGTCTCTTGCAAAACCTAACTACATACAAGTATCCTTGTCTCTTGCGCTTGGAAGAGACGAATCTTGTCAACAAAACCAGTCCCGGCCAATTATCAGAAAAACGTTTAAAAACTGGATTAAAAAAATTATTGCAAAATATCTTTATAATATTTGATCAACTACATAATTCGAACAATCAAAATTAGTGTATGGATTCAAGCCTGAAGATGCTTGTTGCGAAACGAGCAGCTTGACCATAATAAATATGAAGTTATAATTAAATTCGGGATTTCTGTTTAATTGGAGGTGACTGGCTCTTTATTTTAAATAATAAAAAAGAATGAGAAGATTCACTTTCAACTGAACATACAAAATTCCATTAAAAGTGAAAGTAGAAGGAACATGAGTTACGAGTTCAGTGACAAGGTTGGATATAGACCTTGCCATTTACATCACTGACCGGTTTAACGTAAGAAATTCTTGCGTGCATGAGTATAGTGTAGTGCAGGGTTGTGTAGTCATCAAGAACTTGAACTTGAACTTGATTCAACTTTTGTAATAGGTACTATGGATTCGTTCAGTTGTAAACTGACTGTAAGGCAAGAATTTTTTTGCGGCATGTACACGAAGTGAATAAAATAAAATACTTGATACTTTTCGTCAATGATACACAAATAATTCATTCCAATAAAAATTAACAATATAATTTAATCAAATCAATTAAAAACAATAATAATCAGTCCAAATAACAACAAAATAGTTCTAATCAATAGAGCTTTAGTACAAATAGGATGGTTTCAAATTGATCCAATTACTTGAGCGGAGTGGGAATAACCCTTCATCAGATGGCCCTAATTCAGTTGCCCTCATAGTATTGAATTGAGATGACCTACGATATCCATTGTCCATTGATGATGACACGGATGGTTTCAGATTGATCCAATTACTTGAGCGAAGTGGGAATAGTCCCTCATCATTTGACCCAATTTCAGTTGATTTCATATTGATCCAATTACTCCGTGGATGATTGTATGTGGTGACCCCTGAAGACTTGTATGAGGAAGAGGATTCTGACGGTTTCAAATTGATCCAATTACTTGAACGAAGTGGAAGTAATCCCTCATCAGATGGTCCCAGTTCAGTAGCCTTCATATTGATCCAATTACTTCGAGGGTGCTCGTAGACCCCTGAACCCCCTGATGACCTTAGGGGTGATGATGGCTCTGAAGGTCTCAATGTGATCCAATTACTGGATCGAAGTGGAAATTGATCTGGTCCAAGCTCAGATGCCTTCATTGTCACCATTCGAGAAGGGAGTTGATTCAATGACCCATCATTTGGTTCTGATGACCTTAAATTATAAAAGTTTGGTTGGGACGAATAAAATGTTGATCCGTCAGATGGAGTGAATGCAGAGGATTTCATTGTAATCATTCTCTCTGGAAGGCGTTGAATCCATGGGTGGGCTTTAGATATCGCTAGCACGGACAAAACCACAATGCATTTGACCTATAATCAACAATTAATTCAACACAATTAAAAATTCAGCAAAATATGGAATTGAAAATCTAGTGAAACTTGCGGTGGTCGACGCATTTTTACTTTATTTTACGTATTCTTCAAAAAATTGAGTGAAAACTGTGCAATATTTCTGTGAATTTTTTTTTAAAATTTGAAACTTACAAATGCTTGCATGTTGTTGTGTGTATGATGAGGTTTTTGATAGTTATATTATCAGAGAAAAGAATGACAAAAGATTACTGACAAAAGATATGAGAATCAGATCCCTTTTATATAAAACAACCAAAGTTCACTCCACTTTACTACATGCATGTTTTCACATTTGTCAAATTCCACGGAGTAGTATAACTCATGACTACTCTTCCTTACAAGGTAACCTACGAACCTGTAATGCATTGTAATGTATTTCATATTTTTCAGATGAATATTCAAGATACGCCAAATATCTAACCAAAAAATTAAGGCGAGAAGTACAAAAAAAATTGAGTGAATTTGTTTCTATTCGAAATTAGTTATGAATCAAAATTTCAATTTACCAAGAGTTTCGGCAGAACGGCAGAAGCCGGAACGCAACCGATATTTCGTTTTGGCCAAAAATATTTCCCCTAGAAAAAATAAATACCCTGTCGAAATATCGGTAATTTTGGCCGAGAATTCGGTTTCGAGACAACTAAACGAAGGTGAATATCAAGGAGAAATTGTCGGCTTAGGTTTATTGTCGAAACTGAGTTTTCGGACAAAAATACCAAAATTTCAGTCCTTTTGTTATCACCATAACGTATGTTCGACCATAATTTTTGGGCGAAAATTTGGTTACTGTCACCGATCAAAATTAAAATGCCGGCCAAAACTCAGTTTTGGTACTTAACTGTTTGGAATCATGAATTGAAATCTTAAGTTGAATTACATGGAAGTGTTTCTAAAAATTTCAAACGATAGATCTTTGAAAAGTTTGAAAACTCAGAACGACAGTTTTGGTGGTTTCCTTGTTAATCTTTCAAACCGATCGTGATGACATGGGATTTTACGCCGTGTGCAATTATTATTTTCTAGTTTTGGTCAGATTCCAATGCAATAAAGAAATTCTGAGGTAAACAGCCAAAGTTTACGCCGACATTAACTAGTCATCCGATGCATGCATCGTTCGCCCTTGACCGTAGTTTTGATGCATTTGAACGAATTAGTATTTGGCATTCTGTGTACCTAAAACTAACTTCCTTTGCCAAATTTCAAGGATGTCACCGATTCCTTGGCGCCGTCGGACCGAGTTCACCACAAATTTCATGACTTTTGAGATTCAAACTTGATTTTTGGAGTAAACAAAAAGAAATGTGTAGTAGAAAAAACGAGTGTCTTCTCTCTGGCGCCATGTGAATCCATTTTCTTAATTAATTACACTGTTGTTTCAACTATTGTCAACCGATTGAGTGCAAAAACATTACTCCGCTTCCAACATCCAATACATTACATTTACGTTAGAGTTCTCATTCTCACTCGTGTACTACACGCAAAATTTTTTTTTTTGCACATTATTATTCATAAAAAAAATTATACTTGTTTTTATTTCCCTACATAAGCTTACTCGTACCTACCACACATTTATTTTTCTCGTATTTCCCAAGAGCATATGCCCCCGTTAAAGTCAAGCCATGACAATGACAATCACTCATCAAATTCGGCATGATTAGGTTCATTAAACTGAATATAAAATAAGGCTTTCAAATATACAAAATGTACAAATACCGCTCTTCTAATGCTAATGAATTATTTATTTGTATTGATGTTACAACTAATACTAAACATGTTAGTCATTTCATAATTTAATTAGTAATATTATATGCACACAACTATTGTCTACGACATACTACGCAAATTCGGGGTGGGGAAAAGAAATTGGAATATTTCTAATACTATCTATAGAGCCTTGGAACTACATTAATTACGTTATCCTGGATCTAGACAGTTTTAGGATTAGAATTCAGAGACTCGCCAGACTTGGGTCAATTAATTTGCAAATACAATTAAATATAAATTACAATTACTTGTCAAAGTCGTGATATTAACTAAATTACAATTACAATTATTCCTGAAATTTCGAAAGTAGTTAAATTACAATTACAATTACTTCGAAAATTTTGAATGTAACTAAATACAATTACTCTCGGAAAATTGGAAAGTAATTTTTTATTAATTACAATTACTATTACTTACAAAAATGGGAAAATACTTCAATCATTACAACTATACTGGGAAAATGAAACTTACAATTGCTGATTTAATTCCTCAAATTTTTAAATTACAGTAATAAATTACATACTTGAAATTCTTAAATTATATTAAATTACAACTACAAATGATTTCCTCAATTCTTTTTAATTACAATTGCAATTACAAATTACTTCTCTCGAAAATCTCAATTACAACTACAATTACAACTTACTTTTGTAAAATTTGTGATTACAAATACAATTACTCCAAAAATGTGTCGTAGTGATTACACATTAGGTTTAGGCCGGGATTTATTGACAAATTCAATTGATATTACAATTATGTAATTGTAATTGTATTTTGTAATTTAATTACATCTGTAATTGTAATTGACCCAAGTCTGAAGACTCCGAAGTCAACTACACAATATCTACCTGAAGGTAGACATGTGCAGTTCCCCTGACCTTTAACATTTGAGCTGCCGAACATTTCTTAAAAACGATTACGGCCACGTTCCCTAGCGGAAGCTGATGAGAAGGCTCACAACTTGATTTGTCACAAAGTCAAGAAAATCTGGCGTTGAAGTACTTTGCAATGTTGTGAAGTCTCCAACTTTGATCCCAGTGAGGGGGACAGACACTAATATCCGCTTTATTCTATTTTTATCCTTCTTCAGTTTTATGTCCCCTGTCGTCAAGAGAACTTGTTTTTTAAAATCTATGATTTTCTCTGGAATAGAGAAAGCATTATTGTAGAGGACAACAAATAGTCCAGCTTGAAGAATCCCTTGAGAAATGAAAGTCATTGAAATGAATGTGTTTAAAATTAAGAATAGAATTCCAAAAAAACAAAAAGTTGTGCAGCACGTGATTAGGAATAATTTGTAGGAAAATATTATGTAGGAATAACAGTTGTTGAATATTGAAAGGCTCAAAGTTATCCGTCTTAATTTCAATGAGGAGTTGACGAGCGCGGCGTCTCCAGCATTCAAAGCTTCATCTTCAGACCTTTAAATAATTAAATATGAATTGTATTCATAAAATTTTAATTGATAAATCTTCTTGGATATCGTACACAACTTATGGACAAATTAGAAAACGAACGTTTAATAAAACTAACTTTTCCACCACGTTTGAAATTCTATCCTCCAAATCGCTGAGTGTCCCTGAGAAGAATGCCAATTGGACATACATTATGTAATACGCAAGGCAGAAAAAGTAAACAAAAGTCATGGTTTCGTACATGACGAGAATCAGGAGTGTAACTGGATTTTGATAGACCACAGGCAAAATTGAGAATAAGAATTGGTTGGAAGTGGAATCATAAATATAAAATGTTGGAAATACAGGACAAGCGCATATAAAGCAAAAGGGTGAAAGCAGCACAATGACCCACTCTTGGATTGAATACCTTCGTCGTGACACACCTACACAAAACAAGAGTTTAATAGTTTGCCATATTAATCCCGACCAGGCACGATAATTAAGAAAACAAACAAACTGACTGACTCACCTTGTTTTGAGGTGACATTCAATTGATTGAAAATACTTTCGTTGATCCCAGATTTTTGATCGAATAAAATGATTGTCCAAATATTTGCTATGCTGAACCAAGTGACACAAGCGACGTGATAACACACGTGTTCCAATTTAACATACTCATAAAATGTGAGACGAATGTTAACGTAAACATTGTACGCAAATCCATTCAAAAGCCATAAAATCCAAATCAATCGATCACTATTCTGCCGCAATACTTTAACCTTGTCACCGACATATTTTATTGGGAGCAATTTTAGGAAGGCAATGAGGTGGAGTGTCCAATCGTTTAGACGTAAATCCTTCTTTTGAATCATGATTCCCCTTAATCCGTATGATTGGAACTGCGATCAAGCTTATGCGTTCGAATGCCTGTAATTCAAGAGTGAGTTCAACTGCGAGACTACAAATAAAGTGAAAATGCGATGTTAGAGAATATCATTCAAACGCCTTTGCAAAGGACAGTTTAAATTTTAACGCGACATTGTCCTCGTGTCATACGTATTTCCAAGGTCAATAAACCATAAATGGGATGGCCTATCTATGATGCATGCTTTTCTCCTAATTACGAATATATGTCGTTGAGTTTTGCGACGAGGTTTTGGATATGTTTGCACACTGCTGGTAATAATTTTTAATGAACTCAGCAATGCTAGCTTCGCACTTGGTAATGAATGAAGGAGTGTCATAAAGAATGATCGGACAATCTTTCTAGGTTTCTTGTTACAGACTCTATGGGCCACATATAGCACATGAATTAATCCGATTTACTAAGTAGAGACGGACGTAAAAGACGAGTAATAAGTAAAGAGCTATTAAGCCGTTTCTTGCAGGAGTTTAAAGAATAATAAACGCTCTAAAGACCGAGTAGGTATGTTTTGCCTTAATACCAAATAGTAATTTTCATAGCAACAACATGGGTCGAGGTCACCCTCTAAAACCTCACACCATTCTGAGCAACTTTATAAATTTAACCTCTGGAGTACCTGGGGTCAGAGGTCACCTGGCGAGGTCATATTAACACTTGGTGATCCTTGTGAGCTTGTGTACCTACCATGTAAATTTCGTCGACATCCGTCAACATTAACTGCATGTGACCTCTGGTGACCTGGGTCAAGATCACCCTCTGACACCCACTTATTGTATTTCTGCACGTTTCAGACCATCCTGAGCGCCTTTTAAAATTTGACCCCTGCTGACCCGGGTCAGAGGTCACCTGGCGCGGTCATATTAACACTTGGTAATGCTTGTGTACCTACTCTGTACATTTCGTTGAAATCCGTCAACATTTACGCGACATGTATTGTCCTTGTGTCATACGTATTTGCAAAGTCAATAGAGCATAAACGGAATGGCCTTTCTATGATTCATGCTTTTCTCTTGATTACGAATATAATGCTATTGACTTCTGGAATGAGATTGTGGATATGTTTGCACACTACTGGTAAGACTTTCATTTAATGAGACCAGCAATGCTGGCTTTGCACGTGGTATTTGGTAATGAATGAAGGAGTATCATAAAGAATGATCAGAGAATCGTTCTAGGTTTGTTGTTACAGCTCTATGGGCCACATGCCACAGAACATTAATTGATCCAATTTATTAAGTCGATGCAGACGTAAAACATGAGTAATAAGTAAAGAGCTATTAAGCCGGTTCTAACAGATGTTTAAAGAAAAATAATCAACTCGAACCACCTAAACAGTTATTAGCCAGATTGCGAACACAAAGTTTCACCGGTAGCGTTTATGTTTGTCTTTCGCGCGAATTCATTGTGCGAACTGCAAAATGGCGGTCGCGAAACAAATGTGCAGCGAAGGCGACTCCGATTTAAAAAGAAAAAAACCTTACCTCCAATCTAGGGGAATCGGCAGAAGGTGAGATATGCATTTTGTTTTTAATCTTCAAAATAGGGAGCTATGCGCGCAACAGCGCTAACAATTAATCGCTAAAGTGATAATCGGCAAGAAATGAACCTCAAAAGTCAAATTTTAAACGGTTTCTTAACAGAAACATATCCAAAATAATTTTTTCGGAAAATGCGACGATGTCATCTTTCTTGTTCTATTTTTCAATATTATAATTTTGTTAGAATTATACAAGTATTCCAGATTATTTCATCCAAATGTGTAGCCAATGAGTAATTGACTTTTTTTAAACCGTACGAAAAAAATTGCTTTAAAATATAGCTCAAAAGATGGCAACGGCGGATTTTTCAAAAAGAAAAATGGTTTGGACGTGTTTCTGTCAATAAACCGTTTCATGGTGGTTTATCTGTTGTCGGTTAACTTTCACAAGACAAGCTTACTAGAGTGAGAAGTGCTGTAGCAGTAGGATAAGTTCTGCATACACAGGTTTTGCTTTTGACGAGTTTATTAACTGTTACTTAAAGATCATATTCCACTGACGCAAGACATGCGCGCAATATAGCCTTGCATGCAATGTGTTGCAAAATTAGAAATGGGTTCTATCGGTGCGAGACTGAAAAAAGTTACGTTCGCCCGTTCGAGCCTGCGCAGATCTCGCGCACGTGACAAAAACTTTCACGCAAGACATTGCACGCAAGGAAGTTGCATCAGTGGAATACAGGCTTAGCGTATTGATAGATAAGCGGCCTGACCGGCTGTTATCTCTTCGAGTTCTTTGGATTTCTGATTGAACGTCAATAAAAATAGTTCGATGGAATAATGACGCGTGAGCTGATTTGTTCTGCCAATTAAATTTATTTAAATTTTCTCAAAATAAATAGTTGCCGAATAGAAAATGAGTTGGTTTCAGCCGTAGCTTCACCAAATTTTAATAATCGAATGTTTTTTTTTTCTAAAAAAAAGGGACAGGAGAACTAAGGAGTTACTTTAGACTAGTAACAAGTCGAGTCTGCCAAGCTACTACTAGTAATGTGGAATTGAACTAAAGTGGACTCAACAAAAAGGTGATCAGGATCTGGATGTTGGGTGTGATCGACTGATACCTTAGCTGGAATCAACTATTTATACTAAAAGAATTTAGCTAACAAAGCATTGGAGTGACTGGTAGACAGTCATCCGAGTTTTTCTAAGTAAGCTGGGATCGTTTTGTTTTTTTCTAACAAGCGGTAGTCATCTTGTTTTTTTCTAAAAGGCAGGAGTCATCTCGATTACGGATTTCCAGACGTCTTTGCATGGTCTTTCATTTTTCCTTGTCTGGTGGTTATGGCCGGATTTTTCCTTATTGCCGTCTGGTTCCTGGTTTGGGTACTCTTTTTAATGGTAATCGGCGGGTTTTTTCTATTCACCGTCTGGTTCCTGGTTTGGGTACTCCTTTGATAGTGAGCGGCAAGGGTTTTTTCTATTCACCGTTTGGTTTCGCGGTGACTCCTTCTTTTGTGACAGGCGGGTATTCTCCGAACTAATGAGTAATGCTGAATCTCCGGGTTTTTCTAAATACTGTCTGGAAGATTCGGTTCGGGGAGATAAATCTCGGATGTCATGTTTCTTCTCATTTTCCTCTAAACGCGTGGAGAAAGTCGGAGAAAGTTACAATTCCCTAACAGTATTGCGAACATGGCGAACGAGCTTTGCAGGTGAGGTTCTTGCATACTTAGGTCAAAAATTACGGGTTTTGCTATGTTCAGCATAAGCGTCAATCAACACTATGGTGGTGCAACAGAAACCTGGGTGGTGTAAGACTTAGGGTGACTCTACGCTTAAGCAAAGAATTTATCCAAAGTGACTATTAAGAAAGAAGAAATTGGACATTACTTCATGGGAGTGAATTAACTATCTCCTTACATATAGTTACGAGAAAACAAACCAATAATGGTTTGGAGGGATTGGTTCAGTCCACAGATCGTATCGTACAGGGCTGAGTTTTGGCTCATTCGATAGACCTACATTTTTTTATAGTGCAACACACTATTCATTTCGAAAATTTTGAACGTCTAAACTCAGCTGGCCAGTCAGGTGGTCATGAGTTTGGTGTTCTCCTGCGAATAGTAGTGCTCGTTCAAGTTTTAGTACGACAATTAGAACTGAAATTACAATTTTGTGATTTTACTGGACTGGCAGGACTGGGACTCGTAGGAATAATTGGTATTTTTCAGTGTTTTTTTCACCGTAAATTGGTTTACATTTGGTTTTTCGCTGAAACATTAAAAACACGTAATAGATTCAATCCTTCAACATGGGCGGCTCCTTATATCTCTGTACAATAAAGACGAAGCTTTCCGGTGTTAGTTTTGGAGGACGTGGCAACATCAATATCTCACGGACTCGTTCAGGTCTCGCTTGAAATACAAATTTGTCACAGTTTTTAGTTGCCCATTTCTTCATCACAACACTTTCCTCTGTAATGTACTAACCACATTTACTTGCAAACCCATCACGACTTGTAGCGGCTGCTGATCAAACGATTTCAAATGAAAAGGAAAGATCCAGGGGCGGCGCTAGGATATATTTTGCTACAGGCTAAAATCTAGAGTGCAATTATATCTAGTGTCTAATTAATAAT
>JAQFYE010004135.1:0-13934 GCA_034694305.1 Protaphorura glebata
GTAGGAACGGTTTAGCTGGGACCTGCCGGTTTCTGCATGACCGTTAAGACAGGGAAAATCCTACTAATCTGTCAGCAAAGTCCAGTTAACCAGTTTGAATGTCAGCTGGGTCCTGTCGGAATTTTCTGTAAGGGATGAGAAAATAAAATAAGATTTTCAAGCCGGTTAGATTTGGTCGTTTCTTCACTTATTCTCAGCCTATTCTTGCGAAGAGTCAAAATACATACATGTTTTTATAGTCTCTTATTCTCAGGAAATGGATTTCGTGCTTATTTTTGTAACTATTTCTTATTACTATAATGCTGCAGAACGTTCAAAGTAGAAATATTGGATCGTAGAAAATATTGGAATTCGCACTAGACTTCACTTATGTGCTCGCATTCACATTTGACGTCAAAAGTAAGGTTCCAATCGGGTCGGGTAATCGGCTTATCCGACCCGACCCGAACCAACGGATAGAAATCCGACCTCACCCAAATCCGACCCGATATCCGAAAGAGCTAAAAAGTCACCCGACCCGAATGGTCGGGTTGAAAATTGGTCTAATCCGAATCCGACCCAAAAATTCGGGTCGGATATTTGTTTCTATCCGACCCGACCCAATATCCCACACAAATATCCGATGTTGAACTAAATCTTTCACAAAAGTCGAACTACATCAATTTCTTCAATAAGTTTTTTTAACTCCAACAATAGAAAAAAACCTCAAAGAATCAATAGAAATTTTCGTATTTAATAAAAACTACTTCAGCTGTTGCTGGATTTCCACCAGAATTTCAAACATATTGATGCGCTAACGGTTAATCCTGAAAGTCGATTTCGTGTTGGAGTGAGGAGTAATCAACCATGACCGACACTCGTGCTTGCCATTTCAATAGTTGACGAAATAGAAAATTCCGATTCCGAAATAAATTTTTGAAATTCCTAAATCGCTCTCGCTTCACCGCATTATATTATTTGAAAGTGAACCCAAATCTGGCGCGAGTCATCAATGCAAGACTCAGGTGAGACCCAATTTCAAGAGAGTCCAGTCAATTACAAGACAGTGAAATTATCCGAAATCCGATCGGATATCCGAACGGTTACCCGATACTTCCGGGTTGAGAACTACAACCCAACCCAAATATTCGGGTTGAAAATTGGTCTTATGAATCCGACCCAAAAATTTGGGTCGGATTTCAAATTTGTTATTATTCGACCCGAAAGTTTGGGTCGGATTTCAATCAATTATTATCCGACCCGAAATCCGACCCGTTCAACCCGACCCGATCGGAACCTTAGTCATAAGTTATAATGCTTTCTATATCATTTAATATTACATCCAATCGTCGTCCAAAGATATTACGGAGAACCAAGTGTTAATAGTCTATCCTTTCATAAGAATATGTAGCGGCATGATGTAGGGTGAAAGTGGAGAAAATTCTCCGTCTTCACCTGTTGCGTCGTTTACACTGGTTCGATTTTTACACATTTCATGACATATTAAAACAGTGGAGACAAATTTCACTATACTTTCTTCGTTAGAATTTCTGATACAGTTACTACTTACCTCAAAGTAAAACTTTCCACCGATGCCTCATCTTATATTGAAGGCTTGTAATATAAGTTTTTTATATCGCAAGTAAAAAAGAGAAATATAGCCTGAGGTGAAGTGACGGTGCTATCCGGCTGGTCTGCCAAAATATACGCGAATGAAATAACTGTAATCAAAAGCAGCGAATGCTTTACAAGTTTTATTAGGCATTATTAGTTTCGTTCCGAATTTTGCCGTGGGTCATAGTGAAGTGAACCTTGCGGTGCGGTCAAGCGTAGAACTTTCAATAGAAGGTAATTTGAGTCGGACGCGGATATGTAAGCCTGAAGGTACGTACTATATTACGACCACTACTTATGTGACCCAACAATAACATTATGAGAGAGAAGACTTTCCAATATTCCGACTAAAAAATCAAACTGTTTAGAAAGTTTTACCAACATGTAGGACGGTCATAAAACTCGTACCACGCGGTTCTGGCCATCGAATTTCCTGCCGTATGGTCCCAAGAACATCCTCAACATTGAGGTGACTAAAAGGTTGCACTTTAAAATAACAATGTCGTAACTCTTAGCCGTCCAGCTGTAATTGTCTATATTTGATGAAAGTGTACAATAAAAAAATCATGACGCTGTTATCTTTGAAATCCCAGTCGCGGATTTGTCCTCTCTCGCTTGAAATACAAAATCCGAAGTAGGGCTTCTCTAACTCTGCAGATGAAGTCCAGAAGAAACATCCCTGCTCGGTCGTAATTTCAGATTTGCAATCATTAATTATTGAGCTAAGTGCTTGGACCGTAGTCCCAAGACTACTTTGAGATTGTTACGACCTGATAATCTTCGTTTATTTTTGTATTTTCCTTCAGATATGAGCATGTGGCATGCTTTCACTAACTTGAATCTGCAGAATTTTTCTATAAGTCCAGTTAAATGGATAATGATCGCACTCATAATACGAGCCATAGCCATGTCATAACAATAATGTCCATTATGTTTCGGGAAAGTTAATATTTCCAGGCAAAACATCTTGAATGACATTGGATTTTCAAAATGTTTAGATGAGATATGTTCAGCGGCATTATGTTTTCAGCAGGAGTTTCGTGACATAAACAATTTTGTAAGCGTGTAGGGTGTATGTCAACAAATACGGGAAATATTAGGTGAGTGCATATCAGATGTTTACGAAAAGCCTTCGCCAGATATACACCCGGACGAATTGTGTAGTAATTTTAATGACCAGAAAAGCAGACCAGAGACTGATGCACAAGCAATAAAGTCAGATGTGGATAGTCAAGACCTTTTTTTGTGAAAATTCGGTTCGGTTTTTTTCTATTTCCTTCAATGTGCACATGCCCTCTTTCTTTGCTGCCCTTTGAAATTTATATGGCATTACATGCGGTCTGACCATGCTTTGACGTAGTCTTTGGGCATATGTATTTAATAATTTGCTTTTTTTTCTATGGCCACAATATTAGCAAAGTTACATTGACATCACCTTTTAAATTCTGATATTTTCTTTATACAAGCGAGCTATTTCCAAACTTTGTTATGCAAAAAGGGTCCTTGCAATTTGGTCTTGTTCGTTCACATTTTACTAAACATACCCTGGTTAAGAGTACATTGGATATGCAGAAGAGATCAGATCATAATTGTCCAGTTGACTAAGGATTTGTAATGTGACCTTTGAGTCATTAAACAAATGTCGCGATGCCGGTTACAGACGTTCCCAATTGTCATCACGTCTTCTATCAAACATCAAAGTTTCCTACCCTAGGCACTTAAATTTTAGTGTTGTCGTCCGTTTTTGAAGTCGATTTAGTCTTGTTGCCGTAACTAACACATATGTTGCTTCCCTAAATTTCTTTCTTTCAGCGGCAGAACGCCGTACGCTGAAGAAGAAATTGGTTTCAGAGGTATCGCTTCCATCTACATATACTGGCGTATTGTATTTGTTTTCATTGCAAAAAGTCAAATATTTTCGCCTCCAAGAATTTTTTTCTTTAAGCGGCATAACAGCTTGCGCTTGGTAACAAATTGGTACCAAAGATGTTGCTTCCATCTGCATCCCCTAGCGTTTCGTATTTGTTTTCATGGAGAAAAGTAATTTATACCTTTGCTTCCATGATTTTATTTTTTTCAGTGGCATAACACCACGCAATTCGTAACCAGTTGGTTCAAGAGGTACCGCCTCCATATAGTTATTTTGCTCTGACTTCTACAGGCTACCTGCCCCGATGCAAGTTAAGGTTGAAGTGCAGTGTTATGTACGATTGAAGCGAGGTGGAGGTACGGCTCACAATTGAAGCAAGTCGAAGTTGTGGATGTACGTTTCGTAGATTTTACGTCTGAGAACATTTTCTTCTTAAAAACGGTTACAATAGTAATACCTTCTAGCGCTTCTCAACATTTCAACATCTGCTTTGCTTTCTACGCTACGGACATCTACTGTACCAGAATCAAAACAACTGCAGCAACGCACAGCCAAATACCCCCATTCAAGTTTTTTCGGATCCTACCCGCCTCACTCCTATTCTCATCATCTACACAATGTAGAGAACTCATGTTACAGTAATTCTTAAAGTTCTTCTGTGCAACCTTATTCGGAAATCATACTGTGCTGGGGCTATGTGACCGTTATTCCAGCAATGTACGATTTTAATCGGAAGAAATTCTTAATAGTTTCACTGGAAATGACAGGGTAGCTACAGACTTTTCTTTGAATATTTGTATCTTTCATTGAAATCAAAAATAAATCAAATCAAATCGATAAATTGAAATATACTTGTAGCGTTTTTAATTTTATGGAATCACAATAAGATTTAATATGAGTCTGATGCGCAACATCAAATTGCATCGGACTAGTGATGTACCAAAATTTTCTGCTGAAACCGACATATCAGTTTCGGCCGGTGGCCGAATCCCAAATTTCGGCCCCGATTTTAGTTAGTTAAAAACGTTTCAGTTTACTAGTCATACCTGTGCGAAACTTATTTCTTGTTCAGCCCTCGTAGGTCAATATCATGGAATCCTAAGTTTCCTCGTACATGTCTCTACAAAAAGGACAACTAATTTTGAGCCAGATTTTTTAAGAGAGTAGTAATAATAAGAAAGTCGACAATTGTTACAATGAAACATCCAGACATTGCAGATTTGACTCCTCCAAAATGTTGTAGTCCAAAAGCATGAATTCATTTTGAAGTTCTTCTCCATGAAATGTAAGGCGTTGTAGGTGAACCGGAATGTCAACTGTGAATTTTTACATTGTTTTAGTGATCGTTTTTCCTTTGTTTTGTAGTGGCAATTAAATTCCTGTTAAGTTACCGTACCATTACTTTGAATTTTTTCTTTAATGTTTAATATTGTACTGGTCGGCTTCAAATACAAACTCACGTTCCTTCCCGTCAACGTATTAATGCGAATCTAAAATTAGTGAAACAAAATTTAATTTAAAAAAAAATATGGATATGGGTAACGAGGTCTTTACCAAAAAAGTGAGATTGTCAATGTAACGTCTTGGTTTGGAGTTGAACACACCAGGTGGAACTTCAGACCTTAAAATAAAATGGAAATAGAATTCGCTTTATTTTCATTTCTATATCAGATCACCAAAAGGAGATTGCCGCGGGTGCATGGGAAAATCTCCCCGGTGCGATTCGCCTCAAATATGCACAGTGATAGACATCGACCTGTTGAACAAAATGGCTGAAGACGATTATCCTTAAAACCTCACAGGCTACCCCCAGGGGGCGCCAAAGGTGGGTGTGTCGTTCCCTGTTAACCGAAAAAATAATCCCTACAAAAGTTGTTGCCCTTGTTGAGACGAACATCTTTTCCCTCTAACACTTTTCTCTACGGTCAAAAGTGGAGGTCATAGGTCAAGGGATCGATCTCATGTCGAATCAAAGTACGGTCCCTGTGACCTCCACATTTGGCCGCTCAGAAAAGTGCAAGACGGAAAAGTTGTTCGACTTTACAAGGGCAACAACTTTTGTAGAGGTCATTTTTTCGGTTAAGAGAGATCGACACACCCAATTTTGGAGGCCTGGAAGTTTTTTAGGATAACCGTCTTCAGCCATTTTGTTCAACAGGTCGACGTCGACCACTGTGCAAAATTTGAGGTGAATCGCAACGGGGGGATTTCTTTTTCGATTTATTAAAAAATGAGGGCCCACCTGCGCCCCATTGGAATTTTGTGATAAAAATATATTGAAACTAGTTCTTCCTGAGTGAGAATTTGAATCTGTCCATGAGCAACTTTGAGAGCAAAATCTCCCTCGTCCATTTGTGGAAATCGAATCAGAGGAATAAATTTCTCAAGATAAGAACGGCAATATTTTGAGGTAGTCGCTACACGATGTCGCTTACACTTGGATTTAGCCCATCTGCGTACAAATACAAAAATTATATGTACATGTGTCTGAAACGTATGACAATCACTGTAGCATTACGTAATGTTATGGTTACCGTATCATGACATCAAAAACTTGTACTTCATTTCTGACTCTCAAATCATCATTCCCAAGGAATTTCAGAAGACATTCTTCATCGATTTCCAAAAATTCATCAGTTTCCATAATTTTGTGAGCGTATCTAAATTATTAACAAAATTAAAAACTTTTTATGAGTATTGTATCGAAATTAATACCTATTAGTGGTCCTCAATTTACCGCAACACTGTTTCCCTGGCAGCTTCTTCTAACTCCTTCTCACCGTATTGAATCGCTTGTTGAAAAATCATGAGCACTGATTTTTCCGTCAATGAATTTTTAAAGAGATTCTCGCAAACAGTCACCAATTTTTGAACTTGAAAACGCTTTGCTGTGACCATGACTGGAATGAGATCATTTAATGCTATGGATTCTTCTCCAGTGTACACGAACTAAAATTTTATCTTTAATTAGTCAGAAAATTGAATTTGGATTTTAATTATTATTTTTCTCGTTTTATTTTGAAAAGTGTGAATTATATGAATTAATTTTATATCAACTGACCTTCAGAAAAGGACGAAGAACTTCAGGTTCCACGGTTGAAATGGTCAGCGTATTCTTTATTTTTCCGTCTGTGAAATATTTTTTAAAGACTGGAGACGCGGCAGCCAAGACAACTTTATGTGACCGGATTCGTTCCTTCTTCTCTCCGACAATCAGGGTCACGTCAGTCAAATCCCCACTTTCAAAAAGTGGCCAAAATCTGTTCTCAAAACTGACTGATTGGGGTCCAATTAATTTTTTTCTGATGCTCCGCTGTTTCCATTTTGGACTTAGACTTCCTGTCATTTTGATATGAGAGTTTTGCGCCATCTGACTTTCGAATTAGTAGCAGAGGTAATGATAATGAGGTTGGCACTGATCTATATATTCTGCGATATTCAATTTCGTTTTGACGTAAAATATTCACTTGTGAATTTAAAAAATAACAAATAAATGCACTGAACGAGTCTTTCTCAAAATAACGTACTAAAATAATTACCAGTCATGCATGACGGGTGGATTGTCATTTGTCATTATCATTTGCACTTCGGATCAGATTTCAACACATAAACGTTTAAACTGTTTATCTTATCATTTGATGAGGCAACAACGGCCGAAACCACTTCTATGCGTGGTAAGCACAATGTACAGGGCGACTAATATGTATTGTCCGCACTACAGCAGTAATCACAATAGGTATAATCAAGTACAGCTCAAGTGGGATCTCAGGCACCAGACTTCAGCGCATTCTGAAGACGCGTTCGCGAGCGGTGGAAGATGAAAAGTGGCTGAAGAACTGCGGAAGCCAATTTTTGTTATTTTCCACCGTCCGAACGCATTTGAGACGCAGCTGTAACCTGGTGCCTGAGACCCAACGTGAGTCGGTCATTCCAACGAGGTATTCCACTTGATTGTACCCCCTGCGGTTCCTGCTGTAGAGGGGGGACAATACTTATGTGTTGCCCCGTACTGTGTCGGTCGTCGGTCACAGAAAGATAATTTTGATTGATTAATTGATTGTTAGTATAATATGTTGAAGTACTCAGAAAATTGTCTCAGTCCTAATTTTGGAAACAAATAAAACTTTAGTTTCGGTGATGCTATTTTAAATGTTTTCTTCTTCACTTCAACTCCAAAAATTGTGCGCGCAATCAGTTTTTGTGGAAAACTTAGACATTGGATAGTGGTGGGTTTCACACCGGAGTGTCAGCCATTTTGTTTCGTTTTAAACGATTTGAAATAGTTTATTTGCCAAAATGTGCAGAATTTGCAAAATCTTTAAAAAATTGATATTAAAAGAGAAAATGAAATTTTTAGTTCGAGATGAGATTCTATTGATAAATCGGTCATATTTTATTACGGTACCGTAATTTTTACTACAAGCCAGAGATGCCTGACTATTTAATATCGTGTATTAAATAATTCTTGCGAGTAATTAATTAATTACCCAAGTGGGGTTAGAGTAGATATTGAGAACACTAATTTACATCATACATAGAAATAAGGACTTCAACCACAATATTTGTGTGTGTACAGGGTAGTGCATATTAGAGATGATTTATATAATTGAGATGGACGCCAAATTACACAGCACAGTACATAATTTGATTGAGAAATAATGAATATTAAACGAAGGCATGCATTCCCATTACATTATACATATATTTTTCAAAAAAAACCAGACGACTTAAGAAAACATTTGTGTTAGAAAGAATTGCACGCCGTAGTAATTCAGACTCAAAACACTTAATTGTCAAAGTGTACCAAATAATGTACCTAAATGTACAGGGAGTTTCAAAACCAACCCACCGTCCTAATTTCCTCAATCTTAACTTGAAATAAGAAGTGAGATAGCCATTTTATTTGAAATTTAATTGCGCGTCTTTTGAGTCCTGTCTGAATGCACTGCGCACTTCACAGCGCGCGCTTTCAATCAAATATTTAATCACAAATATCAAAAAATGTAAAACAAACTGAAATTATGATTGCTGTAAAAATTCCAAAAATTCTCAAAAATTTGTAAGAGTTACAAAATGTTCCAAATTCTTCAAAAAAAATTTCAATAAAAAAAAACATTCAAAAATTTTAAAAATTTTGAACTAATGACTAAAAACTAATTACTAATTACTAATCATTCGAAATCTTTGAACACCATTCCTTGTTACTTACATTCTACTGTCATTACTTGTATTCTACTGTTTGTGTTACATCTGATCGTCTCTAAGGGCAACGGGGGACCTTAATATAAAGTCCTGATCTGTTCGAATTCTTGTAATCCCAAATAGTTTGATCATCATCATAATGATCTCCTACTCCAAAAGCATGCATACAGCATTCTTGTCTCGCAAAGACTGGAACTGGAAGTGAATTCAATTTTAATTACTTTAAAAAAAATTATAAATTTAAAAATGTAAATAAAAGAAAGTGTTATTACTAATACTGGATAATGGATAATATTACTAATATTATCCAAATATATTCTTGGCTTTGAGTTGAATAATCCAGGTGAGGCTTGAGATCTCTGAATTACAAAATATAAAAATTAATGAGATTCACTCGATTTGGCTCTAAAAAATCGTTGCGTTTCCCGGAGTGGTCAAACTTGACCTGCCGAAGTGCACTTACCTATTGACCACCGTTGGTTTCACAGAAAATGGAGAATTATTAAGAAAAGGGTAAAGGGTAAGAAAAGAAAAGAAAAAAAATTTTGAGCTACTAAGGTCAACGAAAAATTACAAATTACTTGAGTTCTGTTGGAATTTTATGATAGGAATATATTGAAAGAAGTTCTTCGTGAGTGAGAATTTGAATCGGTTCATGAGCAACTTTCAAAGCAAATAAACCCTCATCCATTTGTGGGAATCGATCCATTTGTTGAGGACTGGAATGATATTCTTCACTTCCAAGGATTCTTCTCCAGTACAAAATCACGTTAATTGATTGAAATTTGGCAAAGGTCATAATTTCTAATTTAATTACTCTACTGCTATTTTATGATATTTAATAAGAACGGGCTTTCACTGTTTCAATAATTTTTCAGTCAGTTTCTAATTTATCATTCCTTTCTATGCCAACTCAAAATAATGTTTCGGTTATCAACGTGACGGATTTGTAGATAGGTTCAATACGTCCAATGCCTCAATTCCTTATCTCTTTGAATATATTTTTTGCTCTAAATTATTGAGTTCAAAATTGTATTGGCAATTTTTTTAGTTGGAATTTGTTTTTTTTTCCAACCCTGTACTTTGCATTAATGTCAAATGATAAGATAAGAACTCTATACGTTTATACAGTGTGATCCAAATGAGTGCATATATCGGGTTTCAAAAATTCAGTTTCCAAAATATTGCCTACAGATTTTCAAAAGCAAATATTTGTATTGAAATTTCAAAAGGACTTGTTCTTTTTTTTTTACAATTTTGACATTTTTAGATTAGTGAAGCGTATTCTGCGCCATAACGGCCATTCTTATATTTTTACACACCCGTAGCCTAACATCGGTATTAGCATACGACATTTTAATCTCTGTATTTTAAATAGCAGTACTTAAAATTTTGAATGTCCATACTTCAAAAAACAAAATTTGAAAAACGTTTTTTATATCAAAAATATTGACGAACGGTGGAATTCAGTTTAAAATATTCAAAATGCCGTAAGCTAATATCGTTGACTAGGCTCCGTGAATGTAAAAATGAGAATGACTGCTATAGCGAGAATAAACTTGACTAATCCGAAATGTAAAAATTTAAAAAATAAACAAATCGTTTTGAAATTTCAAAAAAAAAATTTAATCTAGTCCATATTTTGGAAAATATAAATTTTTGAAACTCTCTGTCTTCATTTGTAACACCCTGAATGTTGGTATTTGGACCCAAATTCCAATGTAAATGAGAATTAGGACTGAGCATCATTTTGTTTCGTTATTCTGAGAATTTAGGAGAGGAAGGACCCTCACACACATGTTTTCATTGCGTCCCTTTTATTTAATCCCTCGAACGACCTTTTCATGTTATTTATAAAGTAACAACGATTTTCAAACACATATGGTTTACGTGTTTGACTTTCCTGAATGGTTTTTGGGTCGATTGGTTTTTACCATCAGAATAGGTTTACTTGTCAGTCTCATGGTCCTTTTAAACATTGTTCAATAAGTCGAGGAGACGCAGAGTGGGCGGGACAATGTTAACATTTGGTGACTCTGAAATATTTTCGTCTTCATACCCGTTTAAATATTGTTCAGGAGTTCAAGGAGTGACGCAGTGCAAAATTTTGGGGTCATCGCTCTTTCTTCTTAAATTGTCCCCATGTCGGATGACGGATGTCGCAGGAAATGAGAAAATATCTCACAAGGGATGTACTTTAGGTGTAACTCGCCGATTTATCTTCGGAAATTCATAGCAGTTGTCTGGGTGGCCAGGCCAGACTTAACCTGCAGAAATGTTAACTCTCGTGGCCACTGTTATGGCCATGGCCACAATTTGTGAGGTAAACCCAAGAATGAGATTCCTTTTTTCTCAAAGATCGGGAAATCATTTCTTCGGAAAACCTTTGAAATGTATAAAATATTAAATAAGACGGCGAAAGAATTTATTTTAACGCATGTTTGCATTTATTTCAACTCATAAATGATTTTTTATTAAAATTAATTTATTTGTGCACTGGAATCTTACCCGTTATAAATGCAGATATGCATACATACACGTTTTATTCAGGTTTCTTTAACTAAAAATATTCCCAGTCGTCATTTCCATTATCAGTTGCATTTTGGTTCAAGAATCAACCTAAAGACCGATATACGCTGCTTATCCTATTTTGAGAAATATGAAAGTAAGGACTCTCTCACCATGACCCAGCCACCCCGCGTCCCTTCTAATTTAACAAGGGAACCTCTCCAAGTGTTCCTCCAATTTCGACCTGACAATTTTTCTCCAAGTTTCGGTTATGCTAACACAGTGTGTGAAATATCTCGTTCCACTTTTACCGCAAAAAGATTTAAGTGACCTCGAGACACTCGAGAGGTCAAGATGTAATGTACATAGATGGGGACTTGAGAAACCATATCTCCAGAAGGCCACACTTTTAACACATACACAAATGATGTCTTTTTGGAGAATGTTTTTTTAATCCCCGTGTATGTAAATTACATCTTGACCTCTGGAGGTCACTTAAAGTATTTTGCAGCAAAAGTGGCACAAGATATTTCACGCACTGTGTTAGAATACGTGAAAAATTCTCAGGTCGAGATTCGACGAACACTTGGAAAGGTTCCCTTGTGAGTCCTTCAAACCACATTTTTTTTTGTAATTTTTAAAGTGTGAACGCTCTAAATTTCCTGGCAACATTCCAACTAAATGACCCAATTGAAGCTCACTAAATTATTCAAACAGAGTGGGAACAAATTTTTAAAATCAATAATATTTGTCACGTAAATTTGTATTTCAATTGAAGACTAAAAATTAAAAGTCGATTTTACAACCGTGTATGAAACTTTTAATAAAATATTTAACTTTTTTTTTGAAATACAAGACTAGAGGCGAAGATTACTAAAATGCCTACATCAGTCAATTTTGAAAACAGATTTTGGTCACTTTTTGAGAGTGGGGAGTTGAGTGACGTGACCCTGATTATCGGAGAACAGAATGAAAGGATTAAATCACACAAAGTTGTCTTAGCTGCCCCATCTCCAGTTTTCAAAAAATACTTCACAGATGGAAAAATAAAAAATGAATTCATCATTTTAACTGTAAAACCTCAAGTTTTTCGTTTTTTTCTTAAGGTAAGCTGAAAAAAATGTCCACCTTAAATTTGGAATATAGTCAAATTAAAAATTATGACCTCAAACAATTTCTACATAATAACTAATTAACACTAAATTTTAGTTCATGTACACTGGAGAAGTATCCTTTGAAGGGAAGAATGTCATTCCACTGCTGAACGTAGCCAAATACTTCCAAGTTCAAAATTTAGTGACGGTTTGCGAGAAAATGCTGACAAATGGATTGACCGAGGAATCGGCTCTCATGATTTTCCAACAAGCGATTCTATACGGTGAGAAGGATTTGGAAGACGTTGCCAAGAAAATAGTGTGCCGGTAAATTGATGAGCAATGATTGGTATATTAATTTCCACATATTATTCATAAAAAGTTTTTAATTTTGTTAATTTAGGTACGCTTACAAAATTATGGAAATGGATGAATTTTTGGAAATTAATGAAGAATGTCTTCTGAAATTTCTTGGTGAGGACGATTTGACTGTCAAAGATGAAGTACAAGTTTTTGATGCCATGATAAGGTAAGCAACACAGACGCATACAATGATTGTCTTACGTTTCAGACACGTGACTATATTTTATTGTCACAATAAGTGTTGGCGTTATAATTTTTATATACATATGTACATAGATGGGCTAATGCCGAGTGCACACATCAAGGTGTGAAAATTACTTCAAAATATTGTCGTTCGATTCTTGAGAAATTGATTCCTCTGATTCGATCCCCACAAATGGATGAGGGGGATTTCGCTCTGAAAGTTGCTCATGGAGAGATTCAAATACTGACACAAGAGGAACTCCTTTCAGTTTGGTTCCTTCACAAAATTCCAACTGAGCGCCGGTGGGTTCTTAAATTATTTACGCTCGGCAACATAGAAATAACGAAAACAAATCGTCCAGAATTTAAAATAAAATTCTTTCTGGTGATTTTGATTACAACTGATGAAAATTAAATTATCTTTTTATAATTAGCATTTTACGTGTTTATATTGATTCCTTATTTTCTTTCAGGTCTGAAGTTCCACCTGGTTTGTTCAACTCCAGACCAAGACGATACATTGATAATGTTACTTTTAAGGTAAAAATCCACATGTTACAATTTTAGACATTTTTTACTTCAGAAAAACAAAGACTGGAAATATTCAAAATTTGAGTTGCGCGCTTTACAATATTTCTGTTCATTTGACTAATTATAGATTCACGTGAAAACGTTGAATGGAAAGAATGTAACTTTGGATGTGAAGCCAATCGATACAATTTTGAGCATCAAACAAAAGTTTCAACCAAATGGTACGTTTCTTTATTTTGAATCTAACTCCCTCGAAATATTATCTAATGTCACTTTCGAAAACAAGTTTAAACTTTTTTTTTTACTTTTCAACAGTTGGAATAATTCCGTGGAACCAAGGAAGTCTTACATTTCGTGGACAAGTCCTTCAAGACGAACATACGCTTTTGGATTGCAATATTCTGAAGGAGTCTGATTTGCAATGTCTGGGTGTTGACGCAAAATTTTCATCGAACAAAAATAACAATATCGGAGTTGAAAAAATTAATGTTCTTGTTCGGACATTAAACACGGGAACGCTGACGTTGGAAAAAAATTTTCTACAGTAATTTTAATTTTTGATCCTTATATTAGTACTAGTGTGACCGATT